>JABFFG010000238.1:0-84049 GCA_013623685.1 Fusarium transvaalense
CAGTTAAATCTAATGCCTATAGAAGGAAAAAGCTATACTTAAAGCGTTAGCAGCAGTAAGAGAGCCTATAGGCCAAGTCCCTATTTAATTTAACCTTAATAAGGCTTTTCTTAAGATAGAATAGATCATAATAGCACGAGATTAAGTAGAAATGAATATATTGCATCAGATCTAAGGAAATAAGAAAAAATAGCCTAGAAAAAAGTCGCTAAAATTACCTACAGAAGAGAGGGCGTTTTTCAATTAGTATCTAAAATCTTAGATTAATTGAATAAATACTTATAATTGTAGAATTAATTGAAGTTATCTACAGATAGCGTTGTGATGCTATTACAGGTTGTTAAAACCTAGCTACCCTAGAATGCACTTAGTTTCCTAGAAATGCACTGCATTAGTTATATCTGCAATATTACCTAATTATATAAATCCTAAATAGGTATAGCTTAGATCTGCCCTTAAAAGAGGGGAAGCTGGATAGAGATTACATGCAGAAATCAACGAATTCATGCCATCTACAATTTAACACAGGATAAGGCTAGGCTTACTTAATAATATACCAGGAGCCCTGTTGCTCTTACTGCTATCTTCTAGAGCCCAAATTGATCAATTAGTCATTCGACTGTGAATACTAATATTTACAATCTGCGATGCTATTTTGTAATTCGCATGAATCTTGGGTGAAATATCCCAAGCATTGCTATTATCATACTAAATCCCAACAATATCCTTATATGGAAGCTCAGACTGGAGAGTGAGTTAAAATTACACGTGGTAGTTTATTAATCCCTACAGAGCAAAACTTCATTCTCATACTGTCCTGGCTGGCCTCATGTCAGATTTCAGTTGTTACCTTTAAAACACTCTTCAATCTCCTTCTCAAACTTCTCACGAACTCCTCTTCGGTCAAGCTTTTGCGTAGCTGTCACAAGTCCCTGCACAAAGAGTCGGGTTAGCAAGAAACAACAGCGACACGAAACGTTTTTAGCATGTCTAACATCGGAAAACTCACACTAGCGGGCGTCCACTCTTCGTCCGTGACTATGACACCCGACACGATTTCCATCTCGGAGAGACCGGCACGCCGACTGGTCGTCTGAAGCTCCTTTAAAACCAGTTTCCGAACCTTTCGGTCGCTGTGCATGCTATGCTCATCCACACCCAAATCGCTGGCCTTAGTAGCCAGCGCTTTATCATTAGGCATGATAACAGCAATTGGGCGAGGGTATCGGCTATCAGCCTCAACCATAACATTCGCTACCAACTGGCTACCTCGATAGACCGCTTCTACCTTTTCTAAGGCGATATACTCACCACCCTGCATCTTCACTAGGTTCTTAACGCGATCGATAATACGCAGGTGGCCATCTGCATCAAACTCGCCAATATCGCCTGTCTTGAACCAGCCATCGGACGTGAGCGCCTTACTTGTCTCCTCGGGGTCCTTAAAGTACCCCGTCATAATGGGCATGCCCTTGAGCCAGATCTCGCCCTGGGGAACCTCCACATCATCGGTGTTATAGCCTAAATCAGGTATCGACACCAGTTTCGCGTCACAAGAACCAGGAATTGGTCCGATAGCAGTAGGCGTATACTCGAGCGGGCACCCGAGAGATCCAGTGGCGCAAGTCTCGGTAAGACCATAGCCTACCAGCATAGGGGCCAGGACTAGGGATACAAACTGCTTCGTGTCATCTGAGATGCCGCTAGCGCCATTCATGGTAAATCGAAGCCGGCCACCAGTGAGTTCGCGAACCTTGCCGAAGACGACGCCGTCTAAGACGGAGGCCCCAGGGAGATTATGTCGGGACATAAAGCTCTTAAAGCTTAGAGCGCCCCAGAACAAATTGCGCAGAATCAGGCTCGAGGTCCCCAGCTTGGCCATAATACCCTTCCTCAATGTCTCCCAGACCTGAGGTACACCTACCATAACGGTCGGTTGGAGGGCGCGCAAATCACCGACGCAGTTCTTTACCGACGTATCTGACAGGGTTCGTGGGCTCCCATATCCGATAGTTCCACCAAGGAAGAAGACCAAATTCTCCAAGGCCATTTCCAAGATGTGAGCCAATGGCAGGTAACCTAGCACGCACTCCTTATCGCTTACGCATTTATCGATGCAACTATAAAGACCGGCGACTTGGATAGAACTATCAGTAGATGGACAGCAGATGAGATCAATAGAATATGGTGTCTTACCTCCAGCAACTAGCGACTGGTGAGTAATGCAAGCACCCTTAGGGACGCCGCTCGAGCCCGAAGTATACATGATGCAATACAGGTCGGGTCCATTGGCGGGGACCGGGTCTGCGGGGTGCTCCTGGCCGAGTTTGACCAGCCCCTGGTATGTGATGACCTTGACCTCGGGGTGACTCTTCTTGAACTCGTTAATCTCATTTCCAGCAGCAAAGATGCACTCTTCGTTCACAATGACAGTCTTGATATTGGATGCCTCGAGGGCGTCGCCAGTGAGTGTGGGTAGCAGTTGGGGGTCAATATACATCACCTCGCACTCGGTCTGAACAAGCGAATGCTTCACGCCTTCTGCACCGAGAGTGTCGTAGGCAGTGGCTATGGGGATGGACTGCGAGGCACATGCGTGAGACGTGGAGATCCAGTTTGCACTATGATAAAGTGTGGTGTAAGTTATGTTCTATAGGGATGTGGGAGGAAGGACGAAGAAGGCATGCTTACCTGGTGGTACCAAAGAGGTGAAGCTTCTTGTCTGGACCGAGGCCCAGTTGGCGCAGGCCGCAGCCGAGGTTAATAACAAGTTTTTCATAGTCCTTGTAGGTAATAAAGGAGAATGGAGTGAGTTCGAAGTACTGCCAGTCCTTCTCAACCTCTTTTATTTGACCGTCGATGTTCTTCTGAACCTTTTTAGTTTCTTTATGGAGCTTTACGAGCTCGCGGTAGCCGATAGCGGGGTTATCAGGGTAAAGGCGGGCGCTGCGGCGGATGATGTCGAATACGGTGTGGACGCCTTCCGCGGGCGAGGTGATGAGGCCGTCTTTATATTTGACATGTCGACAGGGAATCGTCTCGCCAGGGACTTTGGTGTAGCCAGGTGCTTCGACAGTGAACGGGGGCTTGTGCACTTGGTGTAATGGCATGATGCCAGTTGTGTAAGCCATGATGTGGAACTGGAATCAAGGCCCGGGCCGGGACACAGGAGTGAGTGGTTTTGTTTTTGTGTAGAAGAAGAATAAAAACGCAGGTCAGAAAACCGTAGCTGCCTCCAGTAGAACTTAAGACGAAAAGGTGAACAAGCGCCAGTGATGACGGAGGACGAGAGCTTTCACCGTGAGTGAAAGCCTGCCAAGATGGAGTGGGCCTCCGGACCTTCAAACTACTAAGCAGGGGGGAACCAACAGAATACGTTTTGTTTAGAAGGTGTGAATATCACCCTAGCCCATGAAATGCTTGGGTGGTCTCCACTTGCCCATACGCGAGATCAGAATTGTTGTTCTGTTTGCTTTGCCGTCTAGCCGTGGTCTGTGGGCAGCAAATGGGGTGCTCCAGGTCGAACATTACTGCGAGAATAGCAATGGTTGGGCTTTAAACTGGTCGGTGATACACAAGATCTGCAGCTGTGCTCAGTTGGAAGGTAGAAGTTGTCAGTAGTGCAATTGTTCCGCAACTTGGTCTTGGAACACGTCCGGATTATTGTAATTCGTCGCCGTATTTAGAATTGCCTCGGTCTCGTATGACTGAGCAAACATACATGGTAGCACACAGCCAACCGCGTTGGCTGCACGGATTGCATTGAGACGACCAACATGCATCGGACGGACACTCCAGGCCGATTCCCCTAATGTTTCGAACGGAAGAAATGGGGGAAAAGTCCTCATTTCTCCGCTCGTGGAGCTTAGCCGCAATCATACATCTCCTAGATACAATAAGGGAGAAAACGAAGAAAAAGCATTTCCAACATTTAAGATTGGAAGCCATCCTATTCAACTGCCCATGCCGATTGGTTCATCCTACGAGAACAGCCGTGTTTAGTGCTCCAGGGCTGATAGCTGACAGATAGCCGTTGGCGATCACGTCATGCCTGATCTAGACTAGCGCAAGTCACTTCTCCGTACTTACCCCAGTGGAGCAAATTGTTGAAGGTGCCTGAGTCTATATCAGCCTGCCGCTCGTCAGACTGCAGATTGCAAGGATTGAAAATGTACACCTGAACCCCTGAAGTTTTGGTGCACTTGAGGCTCAGCACTCTTCTGTAGGCTATATTCATATTTGCGTATTTAACTGAACGAGTCAAATCGAGCGACACTTGCCACTTACCTAGGTAAGCCCCCACTGTATCGTCCTCTACTACTGCAGGCTGAACTCGAATCTTTTAACTGCGTACCAACAGCTATCTACCAACAGCTTACTGCAGCACAGGATTGTCATAAGTTCATAAGCCTGGGCATGATGCATGTTATAAGACAAGGGAAACATTCTCAACGTTACTATACGAATTCTCAACATTTTATAATTTCGCGAATTTTTCAATCTACTGTGCATCAAACTTCTCCTGACCTTTTAGCATGATATTAGCGTCTAGGGTGTCTTGATAGCCCCTTGCCTGTTTGTGATCGCCACGACATTACGCTTTGTTTGCTGCGACAAACATCTATCGTTTTCGACGGCCGCTTGGCGATCTTACCATGTTTGGTACGCTGATCTCCCACGAATCTCAACAAGATGCCCTGGAGTTCATCGAGAACCCAGATCCTGTTGCTGCAGTTAGTAGAAATCTCCAGAACACGAAGCAATGCATATCTTGCCGTTCCAGAAAGGTTCGTTTCCGGTACCCGCACCTGCAGATGCATCTTATTTTAATGTTACGCTAGGTTTCTAACAATGCAAAATCATAGGCAGCTTGTTCTGGAAGACGGACAGGATGCCAACGGTGCGTCTTGATGAGAACCAAGTGCGTGTATCCGGGTAGCCAGAGGCGGCACAACCGACAGGAAAGCGTTACAAGCAGTGGGGCAGTAAGTGACAAACACTGCTACCGTAGCGAACTCAAATTACTAACGCACTTCCACCACAGACTACTAAGAGAAACAGAAAAAGCCCGACCCGGGTGCTGCGTGATAGAGCAGAGGAGAGCGCCAAGAGCAAAGAGGCCAAACATGGCCACGACCCCGAGTCGAATGACCTGCAGAATAGGCTTAGCAACGACAGTGACACTAACATGTCTGAGTCTTCGCTCGGGGTGATGTGTACCCCCACACACCACAGTTCAGATGTGCCGGACCAAGCTCGAGTAATACTGACAATCCAACTTGTAAGTAGCCTACTCCGCGATTCTTCAAATGCCGTACAACCTATATCACTAAGACATTGGTAGCCGCTAGTGACATCACAACAAGCGAATCCTCCCACTCAACAGATAGCGATCGTCCCCCGCTGGCGCTGTTGGACCAATTCCCAGGGCTATTAGAAACAGACACATTTTTGTCGTCACTCCTCAGCCCGTCACACATAGAAAGTACTGTCGACATGGACCTCTGGGAAGAGATTTACTCGACGCACAGCTGCGACATTCCCTGGACAATGAATACCAACAAAGAAGGTACCACAGCAGGTCCAATGGTATTAGAACCGCCGCCTATCGATCCTACTGGTGGTGATGGCGGTTCCAAGATGCCCCCGGAAACTGACAGCTGCTCCTGCCTACTCAGCTCCATAATCTTCCTCGAGAAGCTAGCGTCCAAGTCTGCGTCGTGCGAGGGTCGGATCGATCTCATTCTTGCTGACGTTCGCAATTCCATGAGGACCTTGGCTGCCTTCATAGCGTGCGAGAAATGTGCAGCTCAGGCAGAGTTGAACATAGTGCTCGCAATGGCAGCCAGAAACATCGGTATCATGTGTGGCAGGCTGGCCAACAGCTACAAACATCTACGTGGCCTCAGCAGCGACACCAACAATAACGAGCCATCCCATCAGCATCAATCTGATCGTGATACCTCTACTACTAGCCCCGTCAACATTTCTGTGTCAACGTATTCTGTAGACCAGCGCGAGGGGTTGCACTTGCTTGAAAGCTTAACAACCTTTCAAATCATAGAGTTCCAGCGGTATATCAACACCATCAAGTCCCGATACCCCCATCAGCCGAATCAAGACCAAGCGGGAGCTTTGACAGAAGCAGAGAATTATGCCAAGTCAGCACAGGCTACTATTAGCAGCCATTCTCCATAGATTTGTCTTACCATAGATAAGAATAAAAAAAAGAGTGTGTTTAGTCACAAGAAACCTGGGTCTTAATTAATTATGTCAGGCGATTTATCAGTCAACGGTCAGCCAAGTTAGCTGAGTCAGATTCCTAAGTTTATGTGCAAATGCAGGTAAAGATTTAAGCGGCCCAAATGTGTACATCTCCATCCTCACAATTGTGTTGAATATTTGGTGTGGTTCTACAGTGAGATAAGATAATTGCTGCGGCATGTTATTACGTGCACGACCCAGGTCGTATTTGAAGTTGCCACGCAAGACTCATGCAATTGCAGGGCGAATTAACGTACTTGAGTCCTTTTTATGTGCACTTTTTAAAGTGTGAGAATCTAGATGTTCAGCCACATAAGGCAATGTCCGAGAATACAGTTCATAGATCTGGAGTGGCCCGGCACTGTAACCGGCGGAAGGCCCAGGCCGGTTAGTCATAGTTACAGGGGGCCTCAATTCGGCGCCTCCACCAACAGGGCCCGCTAGAGCAACTTAGAGCAACCAACAACCTTTCTACTATCACGCAGCCTTTCTATTTTCAGCACGCACCGCCATACTTAACCGGCGGCTCGAAAAAGTAGGACACCACCACAAAATCTCAAATCAGCGGGATGCTACCCATTGCATACCCGTTCCGGTGGCTGCCAAATTCGGTTTGCGACCTGATTAGGTAAGGGACATGATTTGGATTCCGGGGTCTTGATTATTATTGAATTAACATTCAGTATCCGTATCAGGAAACCGACCCCGATGTTCAGGGTAGCTACCTCGTGATGACATTCATGGTCCTCTGAGAGCCTTAGGTGTCGCGACAAAGAACTTCAATGGGCTAATTCCGAGTTCTAATCGAAACCTGATTAGGTCATGAATACGTTCACATTCAACCACTCGTAGAACCAACAGTAGGAACCTAGAGATACGCAATTGGCCTTCTTGGCAATTGTACGCAGCCTTGGAAGTAAAATCTAGCGTCTTGTCAGTTGTAGGAGAAATCCCTTTTGGGTTGTCCGTTGAACATCAGGTCGTAAGAAAAGTAGAGTAGAGGATGAGCAGCATAGCATCATATATAAGGATATTTCCAACAAGGCTTGGAGGCTAATAAAGTTCCACTCATCTTCAACACTTCTTTGCTTCAAATACCATGGTTCAACAAAAAGCTCCACAAGAACCCATTGCCATTGTCGGTACCTCATGCCGCTTTGCAGGCGATGCTACGTCCCCATCCAAGCTATGGGAGCTTTTGAAAAGACCTAGGGATGTCCAAACCAAGATACCGGAAAAACGATTCAATGTTGAGGGTTTTTATCACGAAAACTACGCCCATCATGGTCATAGCAATGTTCAGCACGCCTACCTCCTTAACCAGGACCCTGCTACATTCGACGCTGAGTTCTTTGGTATCAGCGCAATAGAGAGCAAGGCCATAGACCCACAACAGCGAATGCTCCTTGAGATTGTCTATGAGGCCATTGAGGATGCGGGAATGAGCATGGACGCCTTGAAGGGCAGTGACACGGCAGTGTTTGCGGGCCTGATGTGTGCAGAGTACGAAGCCATCATGCTCAGGGACCTCGATACCGTACCTACGTACTACGCTTCCGGCACATCGAGGGCCATTCTCTCTAACAGAATCTCCTATCTATTCGACTGGCATGGAGCGTCAATGACAATCGATACTGCCTGCTCGTCGAGCTTGGTAGCAGTACACCAAGCGGTACAAGCACTCCGCTCGGGAGAGTCTAGGATGGCCGTCGCCTGCGGTACCAACCTCATTCTCGGACCAGAGCCTTTCATTGTTGAGAGCAAAGTCAGGATGTTGTCGCCAGACGGTCGAAGTCGCATGTGGGATAAAGATGCAAACGGCTGTAAGTCAAAGTGAAACGCACAATGAAGCTAGGGAAGTTGCTGATACTTAGTTCCCACAGACGCGAGAGGTGACGGAATTGCTGCCCTTATTCTTAAACCTCTCAGCCAAGCCCTCAAAGATGGCGATGCCATCCATTGCCTGATACGTGAGACCGGGGTGTCCCAGGATGGTGCCACAGGTGGTATCACAATGCCAAGCGCCACGGCCCAGAGAGCACTCATCCACAGCACGTTCAGAAAGGCCGGGCTGAACCCTCATTTGGCATCAGATCGCCCACAATACTTTGAAGCCCATGGAACAGGAACTCCGGCAGGGGATCCCATCGAGTGCGAAGCCATCCGCAGCGCCTTCTTCGGCCAAGGATCTTCACCAGCTGGTGATCATCCCTTGTATGTTGGCTCTATTAAGACCGTGCTGGGCCATACAGAAGGCACTGCAGGCATTGCAGGCATCCTCAAAGCGGCATGGGCCCTGAAGACTTCGACCATACCGCCGAACCTATTATTCAACGAGCTCAGCTCTTCAGTCTTGCCACATTACAAGGACCTCGAAATACGCCGTGAGGCTATGCCCTGGCCTGAGACGCCTAACTCACAGCCCAGAAGGGCCAGTGTGAACAGCTTTGGTTTCGCAGGCACAAACGCTCATGCTATCCTGGAGAGCTACAAAGACCTTGAGAACACGTCCGAGCTGACACAAGAGACGCTATTTGCACCTTTCGTATTCTCTGCATCTTCTGAATATAGTCTCAGGGCTAGCCTACAAGAGTATGCCGCCTACCTCGAACGCCACTCTGACGTGGCCGTTCAGAACCTATCGCATACTCTGCATAGCCGCAGGTCGGTTTTAACATATCGAGCCGCATTCCCAGCTGGCTCAGCCGAGTCGCTGAGGAACAACATTCTGGCAAAGCTGGCCAACGAGGAAAGCCCCATTGGTATCAGAACTCCCTGGAAGGGAGGTCAATCATCCCATATCCTCGGTGTTTTCACCGGGCAAGGTGCTCAGTATGCGCGTATGGGTGCTAAACTCCTGGAGGAGTCCCCTCTGGCTCAAAGCATCATCAGTAAGCTCGAAACATATCTCTCAGACCTTCCCGCAGAGGACCGCCCGGACTGGTCACTTAAAGCCGAGCTGCTGCGCGACAGTGCAACTTCTCGCCTCGGTGAGGCCGTGATTGCCCAACCGCTTTGTACCGCTTTGCAAATCTTGCTGGTTGATATTCTTGCGGAAGCTGGCATATCGTTCAGTGCTGTCGTTGGTCACTCCTCCGGTGAGATTGCCGCGGCTTATGCTGCCGGCTGGCTTACAGCTCGCGACGCCCTCATCATCGCATACTATCGCGGCTGGCACAGCAGAAGCGCCAGAAGCCCCAATGGGAACATACAAGGTGCCATGCTGGCCGTGGGTATGTCCATGGGAGAAGCTTCGGAGCTTTGTGAGGACCCAGACTTCGCCGACAGGCTTGCTCTGGCGGCGAGCAACTCTTCCTCAAGCGTTACCATTTCTGGCGACATCGATGATATCCACAAACTACAGCTTATTCTCGATGATGAAAAGACGTTCAATCGCCTTTTAAAGGTAGACAAGGCCTATCATTCAAAGCACATGGTTCCCTGCGCTGAGCCATATATCGCGTCTCTTCGATCTGCAGGGGTAGAAGCGCTGAAGCCCACAGGCTCCAATTGTACTTGGTATTCCAGCGTGCACCGGGGTAAGCCAGTTACCTCGGACTTCCACTTGAGTGATCACTATTGGGCACAAAACATGGTCGAGCCAGTTTTGTTTTTCGAGGCGATGACCGCAGCTGCAACTATGTCGTCTCAGGTTGATCTGGCGCTTGAGCTGGGACCTCATCCAGCACTTCAAGGTCCCGCAAGCCAGACAATCCAAGAAGCGATTCAAAAGCCGCTGCCTTATCATGGGGTCTTGGATCGAAAGAAAGATGCCATTGAGGCGCTTTCTACCTCTCTAGGATTCCTCTGGTCACACCTGAATGGTGCCTCGGTGAAGCTCAACCAGTGCCAGATAGCTCTATCGGCTCAGAAGCAAAAGCACGTATCCCTTAGTCAGGGACTCCCTACTTATCAATGGAACCACCAGGCTAGGCACTGGCATGAGTCAAGAAGGTCAAAGAAGATGCGACTCCGCCAAGATCTGTTTCATCCGTTGCTCGGTCATAGCTCGCCGGATAGCGCACCGCACCACTTACGTTGGACAAATATCCTCAAGCCCTCAGAGCTACCGTGGCTCACAGGACATCGAGTCCAGCAGCAGATTGTATTCCCTGCTGCCGGATACCTCTCCACAGCGTTTGAGGCTGCGAAGGCACTCGGCGAAGGCAGGGGCACTATTCGACTCATTGAAGTTGACCACTTTCATATCCACCAGGCGGTTTCATTCGAGTCCGAAGATGCCAGCGTCGAGATCTTGATCGAACTAGCTCAAGTCACCCAGCCTCGACCTACGGAAGTCCTGGCCGAGTTCTCTTACTTGGCAGCAATAGGATCAGATGCGACGGACTTGACGCTGGCTGCCTCCGGCAAGCTCAAAGTATACTTGGGCGATGTCTCTCCTTCTCTACTGCCAGAGCGTGAGCCCACACCTCCTTATCTTATTCCATGTGACAGGAGCCGCTTGTATAGCTTCATGGAGAACCTGGAGTATAACTTCGCCGACCACTTCCGCTCCATATATTCCATTGAAAGAAAGCTGGGCAAATCGACCTGTCAAGCCAAGAGGGCTTTGACAGACGACAGTCAGTCTGTCATGATTCATCCTGCAGATCTGGACGCCGCGTTCCAGTCGGTGATGCTAGCCTACAGTTATCCAGGCGACGAAGAGATCCGCAGTCTCCATCTCCCTGCAAGCGTGTCCAAGGTACGAATCAATCCAGCTCTATTTGCATCTGGGCCTGGTGAAAACGAGTATTTAACCCTCGACTCGACTTGTACCAAGGCCGACCGTGCGAACCCTGCTCTTGGCTTCTCGGGTTCCGTCAAAGTTTACAAGGCTGGTTGTGCCAGCGCGGCTATTCAGCTTGATCACGCCAGCTTTAAGCCCATCAGGTCCGGCGACAGCGAGCCGCGCAACATCTTTCACAAGATGCACTTGGTCCCTCTATTACCAGATGGAATCAGCGCCGGCGAGGATATACCTGTTACTGAGAACGACAAGCATCTTTTGAGAACTTTAAGTCGTCTTGGGACGTACTATCTGCGGACATTTGACGAGCAAGTTCCCATGTCGTCCCCGATACGATCTGAGGGACTGTTGAGTTTCTATCTGGCATACGCGCATCATATGACACAGTTAGTCAGAGACGGCAAGCATCAGTACGCAGAGACGGAGTGGTTGAACGACAGCCTGGAAGATGTCCAAAAGGAGATCAAAGAGCGAAAGTAAGTTTTGACAACGCCCCTCCCTCTACAAGGACTCGTGGAGTTATAGCACAAGAGATGGATAGCCTTACTGACTATGTTCAAAATAGCATTGAAAACAACGCGGCTATCAAGATCGCGACTCTCGTGGGAGAGACGATGCCGCGTGTTTTCAGAGGAGAGACTACCATGCTAGAGCACCTGCGCACCTCGGGTCTATTGGACGAGTACTACGCCAACGGCATCGGCACTCTAGAGTCTACCGCGTGGCTGGGGGGAGCCGTTCGACAGCTCACCGACCGCAACCCTCGCCTCAAGATATTGGAAGTGGGAGCGGGAACCGGTAGCGCCACGAAGCGTATATTGGGTCAAGTTGGTCACAGTTTCGACTCTTATACTTTCACCGATATATCTTCCAGCTTCTTCGAAAACGCCGCCGAGGTTTTCGCCCCTTGGCGTGATAAGATGGTTTTCAAGGTCTGCGATGTAGAGAAGGATCCTTCATCCCAGGGCTTCGTTGAGGGAGAATACGACGTCGTAGTGGCCTCCTTCATCCTCCACGCGACGTCCAATCTGGACAGGACCCTTCGCAACATCCGCAAGCTCGTCCAGCCGGGAGGCTACTTGGTCATGGGAGAAGGCACCAACGATGGTCCTTTCCAGTCGGGCGATGGACTGATCTTCGGTACCCTGCCGGGCTGGTGGCTTGGTGCCGAAGAAGGCCGCAGCTTATCCCCGTTCGTGAGTGCTTCGCAGTGGGATGCCATTCTTCGGCGAACTGGTTTCTCGGGCCTCGATACTACAGCGCCTCCGCAGTTCTTCGACGCTTTTGGTGTCGTCTTGGGTGTAAGCCAAGCTGTCGATGATCGGGTAGCATTCATACGTGAACCCCTGGCAGAATCATCGGGACGGCCCAAGATCAGCAAGCTGGTGTTGATTGGCGGAGAGACCGAGGTGGTCAGTGGTCTGGTCGATGGTCTTCTCGGTACTCTGCAGAACATTGCTGAGAGGATCATTGTGTATAGGACCCTTGAGGAAGTCAATTTTGAGGTTTGCGACGAAAGTGCCACCGTCCTTGTCCTCTCAGAGCTCGACAATCCTATCTTCAAGAGCTTGAACCCACGAAAGTGGCACAGTTTCAGAGAGCTATTTTTGGGGGAGCGAACAGTCCTCTGGCTCACTACTGGTCGGAATGACGACGAACCCTACAGCAACATGATTATTGGGTTTGGACGTGTTGCCACAGGCGAAAACGAGGACTTGCGTGTCCAATTCTTGGACATCCCAGACGTGAGCAGAGTCGATCCTCGGATGATTGCCGAGAATCTCTTCGTCATCTATGATGCCAGCCTTGAAGGAAAGGATATCCTGTATAACGTCGAGCCCGAGGTCATTGTTGACGAGGCAGGCCGCCAACTGGTTCCGAGACTTCGACAGATGCCTGTACAAAATGATCGCTACAACTCCATTCAGTACCCTATCACCAACGAAATCGACGCGAGCCAGGCGGTATTTGAACTGCACCAGGAGGAAAACGACAGTTACTCTAGGCTCCTGTCGAGGTTCGAACTCGAAAAAGAAACCAAGGGGATTTCTGATATTATTGAGTTGAAGACTACCTACACGTCCCTCTCGGCCATCAAGACGCCTATTGGGTGGCAATTTGTTGCTCTAGGAGTCGACTCGGCCGACAACTCCTATCTCACACTCACAGCTGCCCCAAAGTCTACCATGCAGGTGCCCAGGGAACTGGCCGTGAGGTGTGATAGCTTTAACATGCCTGTAGCTACGTTTATTGCCTTACTTGTCGCTGTTTCCGGAGCTAAGCTCATCGTAGATCCGCTAGCGAGGGGACAAAGCGCGGCGGTACACAACCCGTCCGAATTCGCTGCCGCAGTACTCGGCGTTTATGCCTCCATGAACGAAACGAATATCACTTTCACCACAGACCTTGAGGTACTACCAGTATCTGCAGCGTCCTGGGTCCGAATTCCCCCATTCTTGGCTCAGTCCGATATACAGCATGTCCTGCCTCAAGAGGTCCTCTGCTTTGTCGATCTGTCCGCCGAGACTTCCGAGAATGTGTCAACCATACTGTCAGCCTTATCACCAGAGACACGCAGGGAGACTGCAGAGAGCCTATTTTCACGGTCTTTTGCCGTCAGCTCTGTGTCCGATCATGCGACTTTGAGCAACACTTTGACGTCCCTGGTACAGGATACCAGAAAGGTAGCATCCTCGGTAGAGGTCGACGCCGCTGAGACGGTGAGCATAAGGGACGTGGCAAGAGGCGTGCGATCAGAAAGCCCATTCACTGTTGTTGACTGGACGGTTGGGGTTGATTCACTCCCAGTACGTGTGGCCAGGTTGGATCTAAAGCCTCTCCTCAAGGAGGATAAGACATACTGGCTATGCGGAATGTCCGGAGGTCTGGGACTCAGTTTATGCGACTGGATGATTGACAATGGGGCGAAATACTTGGCTCTTACAAGTAGAAACCCCAAAATGGAGCCTGCCTGGATGGAGGCTTATGAGAAGAATGGTGTCACCATCAAACTTTTGCCCTGGTAAGTCCAGTAACCCCTTTGGAATCCCGATATCCTCCGCATTTTGCTGACAATGCGATATTAGCGACGTAACGAATGAAGCTGCTCTACGCGATACACACAGACACATCGTCGAGACAATGCCTCCTATCGCTGGTGCTGTTAACGGCGCCATGGTCCTGAAAGACGTCTCTGTCAGGAACATGTCTCTCGAGGATGTAGAGATTGCAGTCCGCCCCAAGATCCTCGGAAGCATCCACCTGGACCGCATTTTCCACGACGTGAACCTAGACTTCTTTGTCCTTATCTCCTCCATCAGCAGCATTGTCGGTACCGTGGGTCAAGCCAACTATGCCGCAGCCAACGCCGGCATTTGCAGCTTGTCTGCCCAGCGCAGGAACCGCGGCCTCAACTCGTCATGCATCAATGTCGGAATGATGAACGGTGTCGGTTACATTACGCAATCTGACCGAAACCTGGATGAAGCCATGGAGAGGCTTGCTGTGACGCATCTGTCAGAGAATGACTTCCGTCAAAGTTTCGCCGAGGCTATCGAGGCGGGATACCCGGACTCGCCGAACGGGCCGGAGTTCACACTGGGTCTCAGGGAAATTGCTATCGATGCTGTCAACCTCCCGAAATGGGCTTCCAACCCCAAGTTCTCCCATTTTATCGTGAAACAAGCAGCTGAGGCACAAGAGAGATCGGACCAAGGCAGCGGAATCCCTCTCCCAGCACAGCTGCAGGCTTGCAAGAGCCCTGAAGCTGTCCTCTCAGTTGTCGGTCGTAAGTATACTCCTTACTAAGTTCTTAGGGTCCTTGGAATAGTCTGCTAACCAGGTTGTAGGTGCCTTCTGTGCTCAACTTCGCCGAGTCCTGCAGCAATCTACCCCCGACGAGGAGCTACTCCAGATGGACAGCACATCTCTAGGGCTAGACTCACTTATTTCTGTTGATATTCGGTCTTGGTTCCTCAAGAGCTTTCAGGTAAACATCCCTGTGCTCAAGATCATGAGCAGCGGCATCCTGATGTCGAGCTTAACCGAGCTTGCGGTGGAGAACATCCCATCTGCACTGATTCCCGATGTTCCTGGCACCGAGGAGACGGAATCTTTAGCTGGACAGACCGACCTTGGCAATTCAAGCAGTGGTCTGTCAATAGAGGCTGCCAGTACCGCCTCTGATACTTCGTCGTACTCGCTCGTCACGACCCCAGAGCGGACTCCGTCGAGAAATACAAATGATGGGTCAGATGATAAGAGCTAGGGTATGACTTGAGGTCTCCAGCCTGCCTTATAGCCACGATGTGTGGTTGATACGATGCGGCTTTGGAAATTACTCTCCTGCGGGTACACGATTTTGAAATTTGGCCTGATGCTTCTTTTCTACATGAGTCCCAATTATTGTTAGAATTCTTATCAACTGTACTTTGAACATTTGTGTAACCGTTACGACTGTGTCTCAAGATACTCGTATAAAGTTATGTCCAAGTACAAATACAATTGTCACTGATTTTCAAATTTCCTGTTCTGTTTCCCAACGCCCTTGTTCATCTTTCATCCGAACTACGCATGGCAGTCCTGACTCACTTTGTTTGATCTATCACTACTGTACTAGAAGCAGGATAAGAGAGAGTATCGGTTGATAAACTAAAGGAATTCTTATACTACCTGAATAAGACTTCTGAGCGGATGAATCTAGAGTGATATGATGACCCTAGCCCAACTTCCCAAGCGCCAAAATGGCACTCGAGAAATCAAAGTTGTCAACGACTCTGAAACTTGTTACAGTGTGTCAAAACCACACAGACAGATGGAAAAGTCCGAGTTAAACTCGAATGTATTCTGACAGATTCTGATTCGGTCAACAGCCAGACAACTACGAAAAGCTATCTATGATTGAAATTCACTACTGCTTAGGTTTCCTGGCTCTGAAAAGCATACTTCTTCCCACAACCCACGCCTCTACATCATGAAAGTTATCACATAGCCCTCTTTTGAAAACTTCCTCACTATCATTCCAGTTGTTGAAAATTCCGGACTTGTTGTGGGTGTTCATCAAGATCCTCGCCAGCCAATTCATCCGTCTACTTGAGCCAAGCACCGTCGCTCCGGCCAAAGTCCCATCCGGAGCAAGATGCTGCCGAGCGACGTCGAAAACCTTGTTTTTATCTTCTGGAGATGCCGGAATGCAATGAATCAGATAAAACATGGTTATGGAGCCGAACTTCTCTGACGCTGAGAATGGCAGCGGCTTCATAGCGTCAGCCACCTCAGTGTCGATCGTCAGGCTTTGGGAAGGCACAGCCGCTGATATTCTGGCTTTCGCGGCGGCAAGAGAAGAAGGGTTTAGGTCGACGAGAGTTATGTGCTTGCATGGTGAATCAGCTGTGCCAAGAGCTTTAGCTGGGAAGTAGCCCGTTCCGACGCCAATCTCGAGGTGATTTTCGCTCAGTGTGCTTTGGAAAAGCGGCAGCATGTCATTTTTGGTGGAACATTTCCATGCGAAAGTATTCGTCACGAAAAGCACAAGCCAGTCGTAGATGTAAAGAACCCATGGTGTGTAAGCAGATGCTCCAGAATCATTTCCAGTCACTGGCTTAATATGGAGGGCTTGCTGCGACATTGTGACTGAGTATCTCGATCTCAGATGAGACCAGAAAGATACGAAGGAGGGAAAATAAACAGATAAGTGAATAATAAACAAATGAAATCGTCACCATCGGTGGCAGTACATATATCGAAAAACAACAGAGACGCAAAGAGAAGGCTGAAAGGCTGCTAATATCCACTGCTATCTCTCTACACGGCTATGATACAATCTGTACATTCTTCAGGAGTGAGATTCATTTTCGGCATGCTTAACTTTTCTCGAGCTACCCTTGACTACATCGGCATATTTCAAAATGGGAAGACTCGAACATCGGGATCGGTTACTATAAATGGAATTATACGTATCAAGGTACGACGATGATCCGCATTTACGCTTGATAATAATCTTTAATGGTCAATCTAGATGCTCGTTCTTTTTTCCCGATTTGTGTCAGGGTCTCATACTACCTATCAGTCCGCCCCTCGAGCCCTCAAATAATTGCTATCAGCTCACTTGCATTTGCTTCTACGTGTAAGCAACCTGTCATTACTGTAATACGTGATTGGATTTAGTCACTTGAGTTAAATGCATGTATCTATAAATAATTTTAGGACGGCGGTAATAAAGATGGTAGCAATGTTAGGGCTTTTATAACAATTATGGTTGACTTGAACGTCTTCAAATTAATTTTAGTAAAAGTAACTGTGACATTTTATCTCTTCAGCCCGACCCTTACGCCCTGAGCTATCGACGCGGTCAAGGTCAACCTTTCCATCCATGGCAGACCTGCATCACGAGGCTCAATAGAAGAATACTCCTGTAGAAGCCGTACGAGAAAGTACGAGCTTTCAATCGTTGCGAACTGCTGACCTGGACATATGCGTGGCCCAGCATTAAAAGGTAGGTACTCAAACTTGGGCCGTGCCGTCTCCCAACGCTCTGGACGGAACTCGTTCGCATCACTACCCCACAGATCCTCCCGGCGATGCATGGAGAAAACGGCGTAGGCCACCTGCTGGCCCTTCTGGATGTAGATGGGCGCCGCGCCGTCAGGACCTCCACCCCGAGGCAACACTGTATCGCGCACAGCCACTCTGCCATTGAAGGGAATGGGCGGGTACATACGCAGTGTCTCCTTGACGACGCGGCTAAGGTACACCATGGACTTGAGGTCTCTAAAGGTAGGGTGTCTGCCATCCTTTAGTGTCTCATCGACCTCCCGGCGAAGCTTAGCCTGTACGTCAGGCCGTCTAGCGAGTTCAAAGACGGCGGCGCTCATCAAGCATGCGCTCGTGTCTCGAAGCGCAACCACTGGTTTTCCTTGTTATCATGTGCCAAGAAGAAAGGAATACTCGGCAACTTACAAATGTTTAGAACCTGATAGTGAACATTTTTTCGATCAACCTCTCCTCGTATCAACTCCCTCACTAACGAGTATGATTCATCGGTCCTATCCTCGGCCTTTTGTCCCGCTTTGCGAGCTGCCTGGCGTTCGTGCTCTAGCTGTACAGTTTCGTCGATAACCTTTCTGATATATTCGTGGACAAAACGGCAAGCAGGAAGATATTTAGGATGGTAGTAAAATCGCCCAGCCTTAGCCATTCGCATTCGCGTAGCCACACCTTTCAGGCTGGTGTCAAATGCCCAAGCAAACTTTCGAGCTGTCTCAGTGGCATTCGGCAGTAGGAGATCGCTAGACCGCTCGAACAGTAGGTCGGTTCCTACATCTAAGGTCTCGAAGAGTCAGCAGGGAATTTAACTCGCCAGCCACCAAACACCCTGAAGTCTCCAACACATAAGGGACGGCTGTAGGTCTCTGATAAGAACTTACTAGTCGAAAAATGGCCTCTTGAATGTCAAAAGATGAGCCGTTGTCTGGAAGGCCATTAAAGAGTCTCTGGATGTGTCTCTCCACCATCCCCAAGTTCTCAAGCTGCTTCAGGGTGAAGTTGGGACGTATCAGCGCTCGGCTATGCTTCCAAGAAGGGCCATCCGACACGATAATCCCACTTCCCAGCAGTTCAGCAGCGTTATTGCGACGGACAGCGCCAATCTCGAAGTCCGCAAACTTAGTAGCGAGCATTGCGTGGATGTTCTGGGGCTCGTCGGTGAAAATAAGGTAGTCGCCCAGCACGTCGACGCCAAAGGTTGAGCCGACCGCCCGGAACCATTCCTGGATGTGGTAGAGAAGTTTATTGCGGCGCGCTGCTTGAGCTTGCTTGTGAACGAGGTCAAGTCCGAACAAGGGGTCCCATTGAGGCGCGCGCCGGAGTGTTTTGCATCCGTGGCTGTCGCGAAACTTGAGATAGCCTATGTACCACAACATGTAAGCCCAGGCCCAATAGAGTGGCAGAAGGGCAGCTGCGGCGCCTGCCAAGACCGCCATAGTCAAGGCCATGGTGCTTTCGTGTGTGCGGAGGGGAGCTTGGCCGAGAGGCTTATAAACTCACGACTTAGATATGAGCTACTGATTGGATCGACATAAGACAAACAATCGATCGTGTGTGCAACTGCCGTCAGCAGGAACACTTAGTCTAACTTTAATAAGGACATCCTAATTGACTACAGTTGAGCTTGGTAGGTACAGCGCACAAGGATTTCAAGTGTTGAATTCCGCAATTCCGTAGGCATCGGGATTACACCATATTGGATATCTGGAGATAAAGAGGCCCTTAAAGTCGCCCTAATATGGAGATGACCAGGAACTCACCCAAAAACGATCACTACCGATAAAAGTATAGCAACTAACATCTGGCACCCTCCCTGGACTGCCAGGCCGTCTCCCCGTTCGGTGCCAGTTACCTTGCTAGGCCATTTTACGACAAGTCGGAGGCGGTTTCTTTTCTGAGAGACAAGTGGGGAACGGCAGCATCCACTGAACAGAAGAGGCTGAGTGGAGTGTGCATTGGTCGTTGATCGTTGGTCTCAGATTGTGCCGAGGTTAGCTGTCGATCTTATTAGTCTATTTGTTTGTATTTCATCTCGGATCTTACCCGGACACCCTCAACGTTATGTGATGACATGAAAACCCCTGCTAGAGTAACGTCGGAACCTTTGTGACGAGCGAGGGCGTACCTAACAGAACCAGGATCAGGGTGCTACCTGCATAGATCAATCACCATGTATTGTAAGACATGAGATTTTGTTGAGGTTACAGAATAATAGCCGGAGCAATAGGGTACGTGCATATTTCATCAGTTTGTTGGTTCTGTTTGCTGTGGTTCTGATGAGTGAGTTGTTTACTGTTGGATATCCACTGGCAAGATGCAAACTTCTGCTGATGGTAGCCCTCACATCACCATCCAATATGATATTCAGATACAAAAGCCGCATTTGTCGCGCCGTCTTGTCGTTTCTACAAAGAACTCATTCCGCAACTAAATCACCTGCTTTTATCCATCCATTTTGCACCTAATCCCCTACCATCGGCAGGTCGTAATTTTTTCTCTGTTGCACGCGCGCCGTAATGGGCCCAGATCTCGAGCTCGGCAAAGATTCTCCCCCAAAACTTGTCGCTGAAAAAATGTCCTCAGGCGCTGATGACAATTCGCCATTCACCGAGCCCAAGCTCATCGCCGGCCCCGAATCCGATGGTTCGACCACGCAAGAGCCCGAGACGGCTGCCGTCAAAGCAGTCCAACACATGAGCAACATCCGCTGGTTCAGCGTCTGTGTCGGGCTGTACTCGACTGCTTTTTTGTACGGTTTGGACGCGACTATCTCCGCCGCTGTACAAGGCCCTGTTCTGGCTTCCCTGGGCGACCTCAATCTGCTGCCCTGGATCGGCACTGGGTTCATGCTCGGCTCCGTCGCCACCATCTCACTGTTCGGCTCGCTGTATACCAATATTGAGGTCAAATGGCTGTACTTGTTCAGTATCCTCACCTTTGAGGTCGGCAGTGCCGTTTGCGGCGCAGCTCCCAACATGAGTGCTATGGCTGTGGGTCGTGTTGTGGCAGGAATAGGTGGCTCCGGCATCTACCTTGGGTGAGTCCAAGATAATAATAACAAGACACGCCAAAGGCTAACCACCAAGGGCAGAGGTGTGAACTACATCTCCATGTTCGTGTCTCCAGCCAAACGACCAGTCTACACTGCTTTAATCGGCACGTATGTCTCTCCTTTCAACCCTGTCTTGAAAGAAGGACTTTTTGGAATTGACAACCTTGATTAGATTCTGGGGTCTAGGTGCTATCCTCGGACCAGTTATCGGTAGCGCATTTGCTCAGAGTAAAGCAACTTGGCGATGGTGAGTGTTGAGGCTGAGGACAGAAACTTCTTCAATCTTGATCACCAACTAATAGCGACTTTCGTCACAGGGCTTTTTATATCAACCTCGTTATTGGAGCCGTCATGGCCCCGATCTACATCTTCTGGTTCCCGCGCTATGGCGCACATCGTCACGAGCCAATTCTTCCACGCATCAAGAACCTGGATTGGCTGGGCGCTTTGCTCAACGTCGCCACCTTCTCTCTCTTTGTTACTGCTTGTACGCTCAGCGGCTCCTCGCATCAATGGAACTCGGCCACCGTAATCACCCTCTGGGTCATGACTGGTGTTGCCGTCCTACTTTTTGCAATGCAACAGTGGACCACCTTCTTGACGACCAAGGAAGATCGTATCTTCCCTGTTTGGTGCCTCAAGAGTCGGTCGATCGTCCTGCTGTTTGTCGGCACTGCGGGCACTAGCGCCATTTTGAACGTTGACATCTACTACCTGCCTCTCTATTTCCAATTCACCGCCGGATTGGACCCTATGAAGGTAGCCGTTCGGCTTCTACCCTTCGTTTGTTCGATCATTTTTGCTACTATGCTCTCTGGAGCTATGATGGCTAAATACAACCTTTACGCTGCTTGGTACGCCGCTTCTGGTATAATTGCCTTGGTCGGGGGCGCGCTCCTGGCGCGAATCGACACCACAACACCAACAAAAGACATCTATGGTTTTGAGGTCTTGGCCGGGTTCGGGTGTGGTTTGACATTTCAAGCCGCCTACGCGATCGCGCTTGTAAAGGCTCCGATGGAAAAGGCGTCGTCTGTCCTCAGCTTCATCAACGTGGCGCAACTTGGTGGTGCCGCCCTATCATTGGCGATAGCAGGTTGCCTGTTTCACAATGTCGGCTTCAACACCATGCAGGATGCCCTCGACGGAAGGGGCTATAGCTCCGCCGAAATCCACGATGCCCTAGCTGGCGGATACTCGCCCATTATCAACGATAGCGCCCCTGAGGTGCGTGCCATCGTGTCAGATGCTATCGCCAGCACCCTCGGGAAAGTCTACATTTTGTCAGCTGTAGCATCGGCAGCTATACTCGTATCGGGGCTTTTGATGCGGTGGGAGAGAGTGAAAATGGGCTGAAGCTTCTCACATTCCGAAGACACGACCTGCCTGAGCAGAAAGAATATCTGTTCTTGGCAGCTCCTGTACGGAAGGACGGAATGTGGGATAGTACAGGATAAAGGATCCGAAAATGCTTTGACTGTAATTCTTTTCTTACAACACCTATTAGATGAAGGTATGCTTATCTAAAAAGTTAATCGTAAAGGGCATTTTAATACATCGTTCTCTTATTCTATATGTCTACTCCGGGACAGTATTAACAGACCCTCAGTAGTAGCCTGTCCCTCTGTCCAGAAGCGAAAAGAAAACCCATTACATCCCTGCTTCGCTACGTTTGTAGACGTTCAGACTTTTGTAATTGCAGCCGTATTGACTAATGTTGTTGTAACCAAAGTTCCCTTTACAGCTTATCATCCACATCCTTGAATTTTTATATGCAGTTCCTCATAATGTACGCCCTCAATGCTTCTTTCTTGAGAGCTCAATATTAGAACAGCTCAAATTCAGCCGGAGGGACATGCAATGAGAGCATCATGGAGCGTTCCACCTGCTCTGAACATGTACTAGACGAACAGAAATGTCAAGCCCCATGTGTTCTATCTAGACGGGTAATATTACCTAAGAGCTGTAAGGATTTTATACCGGTTACATGGACTGGGTTTCCGTTCCCGTAGGGCCTCTGCACGATTATTCCAGATGACTCCCTTTGACTAATCCTTCAGATCAGCCCTAGTTAGATCCAGTGTACTGAAGCACAAGATTAGCTCCTTATGCGGCACCACACCAAAAGCAGTTGGCAAAGAGTAGATAAGGGAGACGGCAAAGATTAGATTCGGAAACAGCGAGAGGCAAGATTATGCGGCGAATACTACGAAGGTCTTTCGGCCTTTGCCAAGTTAGGTGTTTCTCCGCCGTCTTTCAGGGCCAGTTGGGGGCTGCTTCTCAGCCTCGGTGATGGAATAAGCAACGGAACATTGTTGCCAGGTAATACAGTGGCTTGCGCCGAGTACCTGATATATAGCATACGGAATACACGGCTTGGGGTTCGGGACTGTTTTCCAGCAAAGCTCTAGTACAGTACTGCGACTGGACTCTCATTCGAGATCTATTGTGCGATCGAGATAGAGATTTTCGTCTCATTTCTCACAGTTGCCCATCGTTTCCCCCCCCCATGGAGTTAATTATGTACCCGGGCATACAGCCCCTCGCATTCGTCGCTGGTGTTCTCAGCTACATTGCATATTTCTATCATGGCGAGCATCACATGTACGCCTTGAGTTACATCCAAGTTCACACTATCCTGCTTGCAACTTCAACCTTTCTACTATATCGACTAGGCTCCACGCTAGCTGAGGCCTTCTTACAGACACTCACGTATGATGGCTTTTTCTTGGCCGGTTTATTCGGCAGTCTTCTTACGTACCGTGCTTTTCTGAACCCGCTCAACGTCTTCCCTGGGCCTTACATCGCCCGCATCGCCACCTTTTGGATATCTTTTCGCATCAAGAGATTGCGGATCTACAAGACTCTCGAGGAACTCCATGCCAAGTATGGCTACTTCGTGCGTATTGGCACCCAGGAAGTATCGATCACGCATCCAAATGCGGTAGTGGACATTTTCGGAGCCAATTCAGTGTGTCAAAAGAGCACTTGGTATGACATCAGCAAACCACAAGACTCGGTACTTCTTCGCCGGAGTTTTGCGAAGCACTCCGAACGGCGAGCCATCTGGACTCGAGCCTTCTCTGTGAGTGCGACGAGGGGCTACGAGACTCGATTCCACCCGTACAGGGCCAAGATGCTTTCCAAACTCGATGACCTCACTGGAAAACCTATAAATATCACCCACTGGTTGGGGTTGTATTCTTGGGACTCAATGGGCGACCTATCGTTCGGTCATTCATTTGGCTTGCTAGACTCTAACGAACATCATTGGGCAATGAAGGTCCTTGACAAGGGAATGAGTATTATTGGCCATCACTTGCCGATGTGGTTTGTCCGTCTTGGGACCGCGGTTTGGGGCGGTAACAAGGACTTCAAGGTTATGCTCAATTATTGCCATGAACAAATGCTTCTGAGATATCATGTTTGTGCTATTCCTCTTGAACGTTAATAATCTTGCATCTGACAAAGTTTGAACAGGCCAAGACCGAGCCTAAAGTGGCAGACGTAATGAGTACCCTCTTTGTGCCATACAAGAAAGGAGTCCTGCCTTTTGATAAGACCGCGGAACACCTACTAGCTGGAGAATCACATCTACTTGTTAACGCTGGAAGGTAAGACAAAGCAAGCATACAGAATTTGCACAACAAGTTACTAAGAACTGCATTTAGTGATACCTCGAGAATCACCATGATTTGCACATTGTTTGTTCTTACTCAAAAGCCTGAGCTCGCCGATAGATTACGAGAAGAATTGAGACCCCATGTTCCTGAGGATCCTGACGAGATGATCATGGACGACACAATCATGAACCTTGACCTTTTGAATGGTATTGTTCAAGAAGCTCTTCGCCTGTATCCACCCAGCCCTAGCCACCCTACCCGCATCACGCCCCCCGAGGGTGCCGTAATCGCGGGTCGATTCATCCCGGGCAACACGCAAGTGATGGCTCCGCAGTACATCATCGGACGAGGTGAGCGAACCTTTCTTCCTCCAATCGTTTACTAAGACACATATTCTAACACAAATCCTCCCAGACGAACGCATCTTCCCCCGGGCGACCGAGTTCATCCCCGAGCGCTGGTACAGCCTCCCGGATTTGGTCACCGACAAGAACGCCATTGCGCCATTCTCCCTGGGACCCATGAACTGCGTTGGAAAACGGCTTGCGCTGGCCAACATTCGAGTCACTGTGGCATCGTTTGTCATGCGGTACAACCTCAGCTTCCCTACGACCCAGGCCGATCCTGAAAAGGTTTTCGAAGATAATTTGTATGAACATTTCAGTATGCAATCTGGCCCCTTGATGTTGTGCTTAGAGAAGCGAGAGAAGTAAGGGAACGGATTGTGTGTGCATTGGGTTATAATGCGACCGAGATGGAAAGAAACCGTGTTCTTTGTTGTTGTTGAAGCCTGTTTCCTTTGGAGGTTTTAGAGCATATTATACATGGTAAGGGAGCGGAAGGTCAACGATTGTACACGGGATCCGATATGGAGGTGCAATGGATGGTAGTGATGAAGCGTGGGAAGGCTGTAGCCCGGTTACCGATTTGGTGGAAGTGGCTAGACTCGATCTTCTGGTTATACAACGCAATACAACGTAAATGATTTTGGTATTGGTTATCTTGAATACAGAGCAAATTATTTACTGCCTTGAAAAGAAAACTATTAATATCAACGATGATAAGACCTGTGAAAGCAAACGACAGCACCATCTTGGTCACCAAGGTATAACGCTACTTATGACTACGTTCACAAGGCAATTTCAAAACTTTGCAAAACTGGTGGCCAAGTTATGACTCAACTCGCCTAGCTTTCCTCTTACTTCATTGATAAACATCCGAATCGATTATAGTTCAAGTTGATGTTTCTGGAGTTCATTTATTCTACTCTATCTTCTCTTCCTTGGTATCGTAGGTGGGAAGCTAAAGACATCGTTTTGATAGTCAAGAGATGACAGGAACAGGACATAAAGATATCTAAAAGCCACCAGGCTGACTGAAGAAGCGACTCCTGCACCCGCCCAAAATGTATACCGAGGGTTCTGGCTCAAAGTGGTCGTGGGTTGGGGAACATCTTGTGTTGAAGGAGTGTAACGGTAAAAAAGAGCCACCCCAACAAAAGAAATAGCAATAATGGTAGCCGCCAACTTCATCCGAGGAGTGGTCGACTGGCTGGATGCGGCGCTTCTTATGCGTTTCCTCGTTTCAAGAGGGGGAGGAAGAACAGATTCGAGGCTTCCCGCGAGCTTGCCAATGAAGTATTGCTGCATCTTTTCCATGTTATCTTCACTATGGCCGGCATATTCATATGCCTCTGTACCATCGATTCCAGCGCTGCTTTCAAGAGCGTCGACACCGCCCGGGTGGTCCGAGACGAAGTTGGTGAAATTATATACTATGAAAGCACGTCAGTTCTGCGTCCACAGTATTGGCTACATTGCGGAAAGGTATTAGCTCACCACGACCATAAATCGCTATCCATAGCGTGTCTAAAGTGTCATGCTCGGCTAATTGTTCAAGTGTGATGACACTTTCGTTTGTCGGAGTATTAGTAGACGCCATCACGACTCATTCATGATAGAGCAGCAGAAAAAGCCTCGACACTGTTGCAAAAACAATGTCTGTTCATTTCATCAATGTCATTCATCCGTCTTGGGCTGCAGATGCCGTGGTGGTAAGGATGCTGCGCTTACTAATAGTCGGCGGTCTTCCCAAAATAATCATTCGCCGTGGTCCCAAAATGGGAATCTCAGATAGACGGGATCATCACGTATCCAGCCTAGTCCAAGACATACCAAGAACAAGCCTAGATGATGCCACTGTATACCTTCCAACTGCTCAGGATCCAGTCAAACTCTACCAGAAATAAGTCACTGTCGTCGAAACAGTATCTTGCCTACGACAACTCCCATGGTATCAGACATACCTTGACATTCTCACAAAGATGTACAAAGAATTTTTCATTGGATGTAAGGGCCAGCATGATTGCCACGGTCTGGATATATCTTCCTTCGCCAACCTGGAACAACTGATGAAACACCTGGCTGATGTCTTCGGATTTGCTGATACAAAATGTGCGTTGAGGCCATAGCTGTCGCCCGATTGACGGCATGTTTTCTACGCTCTGGGCTGACTCGATACAGTATTGTGGCTTGTGGACGAACAGGGCGGCCATGTCTCGACCCTGGAGGATGCACAAGAGACCAAGGACAAAATTGAAGTACGAGCAACACGCTATGAAGCTGTTCGTGAGCCCCCGGGGCCTCGCTTGCTACCTTTTGTCGGCAACCATTATGAGTTGTACCCAGACGTTCTTGGAAACTATGACCGATTATTCTCCTTATACGGTCCCATGATAAAGACCGTCAACATGGGAACAACCATCTATCACACCAACGACCCCGGGATCTCCCGTCACATATTGCGCGAAGACAAGCTCTTCACCAAGTCTACGTCCGACGCATCACATCCACTGCACTACATGGCCGACCAAGACTGCCTGTTTACATGCGACAGCGAATCGCCTGCCTTTACATCGAGTCACAAATTTGTAGCACCAACAATGTCGCCACGCGCTGTGGCTCACTTCATGCCACTGATTCAGGACGCTGCACAATCTATCTTCCCGGCCTTCGACCAGTTGGCTGAGGAGAATTTGGCCGTCAATGTCTACCAGTACATGTTCAAGCTTGCAGCACAAATAATCTGGCGTGTGGTTCTCAATCAGGATCTAAAGCATTTCGAGTCGCCAAAGACACCCCCATCGCTGCCTATCCGACTGTTTGGCCAGTATCTCTCGCTGATGAAAAAGGCGTCCCTACAGCCACCGTGGGTTAAATATCTTCCCGTTGGGGGCCCCACGAAATTGAAAAGCGTCCGTCAGCAAGTGCTTCAGTGCACCGAACAAGCCATGAATGCCAGCGTCAAAAAGGATGGTCCATCTCTATTTCTGTCCGACCCTGAGGCCATGAAGTCAGCCACTTGCGTGGCCGACTTCCTATATCGCGCCGTTGATAAAGCCGGTAAGCGATTGTCGCAAGACCTGGTCCTGGCAAACGTCGTGGTGACTTGCGGAGCGGGCTTCACCACCAGTTCGTCGCTACTGTCCTGGGCTCTATATGCACTTGTCCGATACCCTGGCAACCAGGAGCGTCTGTTTGACGAGGTATCTCGCCACCGTTGTAATTCTGACAGTGCAAAAAGCTGGACATATGATGAGATTCATGGCATGAAGTTCCTCGATTGCTTTGTCAAAGAAGTCCTCCGTCTCCACAGCCCCAGCTTCCAGACAGCGCGCAACACCAAGCAAGACGCGGTCCTACCAGGAGGTTATTTCATCCCCAACGGCTCTATCGTGATTGCATGCTTTCCCAGTATACAAAAGAACCCAACACACTGGGATAACCCACTGCGGTTTGACCCTGACCGTTGGATGGAGAAAGGCTTTGCCACACAGCAAGCCCGTCAGGGGTCATACACGCCGTTTGCGGCAGGGGGTAGGGGATGTGTGGGATTCACTTTGGCGCTTACGCAGGTCAAGATAGTCTTGGCGGAGCTGGTGTATCGATATGAGTTCCAAGATGAGTCACCAGAACCTATCATATATGACCCTGAATTCTTGGTGGTGCGACCACTAAATTTCTACGCTGGGATGACAAGGCGAAAAGAGCAGAATTAAGTGAGCTAAATATTATTTCTTTGTATTTGCATTAATGTAAACTACGTCAAGCTTGCCTGCGGCGACAGTGTCTATGTTGGTGCTCTTGCGCTAAAAAAGATGAGAGGGCCGAGCTAATAAGAGCCCGGCCAGATATAGTGCTGTTGTTCCCTTCTCGTCGACATGGTTTGGGCGGAGGTAAGTCAGGGCGCTCTTCAGCGTCTGCAGGTTGTGTGTGGCCGCTGCAACATGGAGATTGTCGTCTTGTTTCTTGTTCTTTCTGATGGCCGTGGCTTTGAAGAGACCAGCTAGAATCGTAGCCATGCTCAGACAAGCGGGACTGACTTCGATACTTGGGATAATTTACTAGGAGCGGTAAAGAGGTACTCGTGGGAGTTTTTGCCTAGGTACAACGGGTTCTAGGAGTGCAAGCCCAAGAAGCTTGCGAGTTTGAGAAAAAATCCCATTTGAAGAAAAAGCAGGGTGAGCTGCAGGTTCACCTATGCACAGATACTCTACAGGAGGGGGTGACCTTGACCCCCCACAGTATAAAAATACCATGAGTCCCTGTCTGTCGCAGGGGACCCCCCGTTCTTCTCCATGTTGGCTGAAAAGGAATCCCGCTCCTCAACAGGCTCAACAGTCTCAGCTCGTGCTGAGAAGTTGATGCCACCAACGCTCTCAACATTTAACATCTGGGGCTCGATAGTCGGCGCGTCCATCATTGTCGTGTCTTCTTCGTCCGTCTGGGGATCGACTTCCATCTCCATTGAAATGTTCGTCGACTGTTTGGGGGCTCTGACTGCATCTTTTGTTGAACCATTTGCGGTAGTCCAAGCGGAGATTGAAGGTGGATGCTCCCGAACTTGAAGCGACGCTTTCATTATGGCTATCATCGGTCGAGAAGGAGGATACGACTCAAACTGGCCCTCATAGTAAAAGTCAGTCACATATGGAGGATGGAGGAATGCTCCCGACGTCCAATAACCCAGACGAGTGGTTTCGATCGAAGGGCACAATCGCGAGGCAGAGCTTACGTCTTCTTGGCGAGCACACACCTAGCCTGATCCGAGATCTTCAATGGTGGATTCCGAGAGATCTTCTAAGTATCCTTCAGGTGAGAGAGGATCAATTTGAATCACTTCGAGTGGCACTACATGTTGGTAAACATCAAGTTGTTGGTTATCACCAGCAACAAGGGGGGCCGAGGCAACAATTACATGAGCTAGAATACTTCGATCTGGACAACAGTGGATTTGATGATGAGGGAGATGGGAAAAGTACTGCCAAAGGCTCTGAGAACGGTATTGATGAAGAAGAGGAGGATTTAGACGATGAGCATAATAACGACAACAGCAACGGCAGGCATCCTGCGGATGATCCGGATTCCTCCAGTGACTACAGTTTCAGTGAGGAGGAGGCGGATAATTCGAACGACGACCAGTTTGATACTTTCAGCGGCAACGCCAGCAATACCGGTGCCAGAAATATCACTCTCTTAGTAAATGAGTCATACCAACCATTGAGAGCACTATACTCCATGGACTTGTATTCGTCTTTCGTCCGGGCTGTGGCAAAGGCAATGGTCATTCCTATCCTAGGAGAGGCTGAGGAAATCCGATCCCATAGCGACACAGATAATGATAGCTGGAAAGTCTTCACGCTGCGAAACAACCATCTGTCAAAGATGATCCAGGATATTCACAACACTGGACTTGGGAGCCTAGACCAAGTCTACCTGAGTGTTATCACCCCGCTAAGCCAGGAGGAAAAGCTCCCAAAGATAGATGCAGTAATCAATCTGGCACTGAGGTGTTCTAGGCGGAATGAGAATTCACAGAAGTGGAAAGAAGCCGGCGACGATCTAGTGTGGCTTTACCGACTGGCGAACAGAACGTTCTCAAGGCAGAGCAACATTGTGGCAAAGGCAACAGCAAACCTTGCAGAATATCAGAGGCTAATTCGTCTGATCCTAGAACAACACTGTCGCGTAACTCTGGGTTTCAGGGCTATTCTCATGTCTGCAAGGATCTCAAGAGCCTGAAGAAGCTGTCGAGAAGATTCCAACAGGAGCTCAGGGTTGCTGACCCGGCTGTGAAAAGACTAATCTGGAGAAAGTACAAGATCTTAGGACCGGTACAAGCCCGTTGGAATATTTATGCAGACACAGAAGCAGAGAGTCTCGCTCGGAAGGACAAAGGCACACAGGATAAGTCGAGAGATATCCTCGAGCGGACGGCAACGCACTATACCGGAATTAGCCGTAACATGACTGACTTTGAAAACTACCTTAAAGGTCACTATGAAATCAACGCTAAGGACCTCATTGGATGGACAGCGCTACATTACAACTGCTTCTGCAAAGACGGAAACTTAGAAGTAGCTCAAGGGTTGATACGGCACGGCGCAGCACTCGACATAACAGCTCGAGATGGAGCTACCCCGCTGCACTATGTGTCAATGAAAAGTGACAAAGCTAAATCCAAGCTGTTGGTTGAAGCTGGAGCAACAGTCGATATCTGGGATGTGACAGGTCGCTCACCACTACACACGGCAGCAGTTTATGGAAATGTGGCCGTGGTAGAGTATCTGTGGGACAAAGGAAAGCAGGAGCTTCGAGATCGGTCGGGCTGGACCATCCTGCATCTTGCAGCCATGTCTGGAAGCCATTCGGTAGTAGAATTCCTTATAAGATCTGATGTCGACAAGGAGGCTACCGACCGTGATGGCAGAACCGCACTACATCTGGCAGCAATGGCTGGAAAAGAATCAGTAGTGGAACTTCTCATCGACAACGGAGCTAATACGACGGAAGGAGATAATAGGCTGATGAAAATTTTTGGTCTAGCAGCAACGGAAGGAAGGGTGGGCATACTCAAACTCCTCATCGACCGGGGGTATGACAAGGAATTGAGACCGTGGATTGTCATGCAGTCGCTTGCAACCTCAATTGAACGGGGACACCAAGACGTGACACGGCTCTTGATCAACCACGGCGTCAACTACAATTGGAGAGATATGTTCCGTCAGAATCTGCTGCACTACGCCGCCAAAAGAGCGAACAATACTGCTTTGGTCCAGGAGCTTCTCGATAAAGGAATTGACATCAACTCGATAGACCATGTCGGTGCATCGCCGCTTCACTGCGCTGCTGAGCACGGGAGGAAATAGAATATCAAATTCCTCCTCGCAAAGGGAGCCAATATCGACCAACCAAATGTGTTTGGATGGACGGCACTATGGACTGCGATTTGTTACGAGAAAGTGCACATCGTCCACCTGTTACTAGAACAAGGCGCCTCTACTGATATTTTGTCAACGGGTCTCAGATCGAGAACATTCTTATCAATGGCAGAAGAGCAGGGAAATGAGAGGATCAAGGGCATGATACGACGTCACCAAGCTACATATATGAAGAATTCGGAGGAGACTTCTCGGGCCACAGACTCATCATCCCCAAACACATCTGAGATAGAAGCGCAGCGGCTATAGTGGCATTTAACGGAATCATTATCTTGCACGATGTGTATCTCTCTTGCTTCAAGTGGTTCGCACGGTTGGCTTACCCGTGATTGAGTGGATGTCCTGAACCATACCTGAGCTGACATCTATAAACCGGCAATTTTACCTCGGCTAGCTATTATGAATAATACTCCATGACGATCTGAGATTATGCCTTGCCTAGCTCGACATAGGTAGATGCAGAAGGGAAATAGACTTTGTTTAAGATAGCCTCAATAAAATTACAAGGGGCAGTTATCCACAGCCGCGCGGCATGATTAAGCTTAATCACTAATTGGTGGATTCACTACCATAGAATTCAGTGCTTGACTCGTAGCCAAAACCATCAATCCTACTCTCCTCAAAGATATTCCAAAACTTCCCGATGCCAAGACTCGATGTCTATCACAACTTGACAGCGGCTGGCGTAGCACCGTTGAACTTTCAACGGTCATGATGCACAAACTGGTGGGGAGAAACAAGGACTAGGCCAGAAGATCAGCGCTGCGAACTGCCAAGGCTAGCTAGACGAGGGATGGAGAAATCGAACGGTTCCCCACGTTTCTCCGGACGTTGGAGTCCCAAGATATGGGGCCGTGACGTCTCATGACGATATCAACTCGGAGGGTGATGATAGTTTTATCGTATATACGACGGACTTTTATCCGTTTGTTGGAGACTGAGTACCAAAGACATGAGAATGTTTGTTTACCCCCCATCTTGGAGAAGCTGTGCAAGGGTAAGGGTCATATTTAGGAAATGATCATAGTCTATGCTGGGAATAGTCAGTCTATGCTGCTATAATACAAAGCTCTCTAATATACTATACATCGCCAAGTAATATCCACAAGAAAAAGATAATCGCTCAAATCACCACCTATCTAGAAAAACACAAAACTCCTCTGATTTACCCAGCCACCCAATAATACACATTTTTACTCGGAGTCATCATCGACCTCGTCAGCAAGCATGCTCAAAACATTCTCCTTCCCAGGGGCGTTCTGGGGGAAGCGAGCGTTGTAACCAATAACAGATCGGGCCTTGAGATACGTCTTTGTAGGGATGGAAACCTTTTGGGTGGAGACGAGCCAAGTGACGCCCTCACTGCAGGGCGGTGTAGTAAGCGAACCAGAGTATCTAGACGAGAAATGTCAGCATATCTTACTCAGATTCTTTCGCTAAGGATCAAGAGGACTTACGATTGGAATTCGCCTGCCTTGAGAAGAGAGACGATCTCGGACATCTTGAGAGGCTTGGTGTGGGTTGTTTCGCCTAGGGTTGCAATCTTATCCACTGAGTTGAGGACAGTGGTAGCGACAGTGGATTTCTGCGCATGGGTTGTCTTGCAGCCCTTGCCAGTCGCTTCCCGAGCAGCAGCCTTGGCTTTGTAGCTAGCGTTAGGAGCTCCATCGTCGAGATCGATGTAGATTCCAATCACAGCGAGTTTCTTATCCTCACTCTGGTGAACCATGTGCATCTCCATGGCCATGCTGGTGCCGTTGTCGAGATGCTCACTTGGGAGGTGGAAGTGGAACTGCTTCAGGTGATAAGTTGTGTTGGCGAGGGTGATTTTACCGCCCATGCCTTCAGTGACGACTTCGACGGTGCTTCCAAGGTTCTCAAATTCTGCGCCATCGTGGAAGTCGGGAATCTCAATCTGGAGGTCTGATGCCGAGAGGGTCTTGTAGGTGCCGCTGGCCAAGTTGATGGGAGACTGATGTGTACCAGTTGCACACAGCTCGTTGGCCTTGGGGTCTAGGTTGTACCAGTTGGCAGGTCCCTGCCGAGCCCATGTCAGTCTGAAAATTGCAGAATGCAGCTCACCCCGCAGAGCTCACGTGCAAGTTGGGATGAAAGTAACTTACATTGGCAGCTGAGTAGCCAAACTTGGGAGCCTCGATGGCCTCAGCTCGTCGATGAAGGTGCGTTCCATAAGCACAAGACGCCAACGCCTGAGGCGCAAAGGTAGTCAAAAGAGGGATCCAAGAATACATGATGAAGAGTTCAAGCAAGGTGTCAAGATTGGTACAAAGTTGGACTGGGCGGAGAAACGGTTGCGGAAGTGAATATAAACTCAAAAAGAAGGCAGATAAGGTTGAAACAGATGCTATGAGATTCGAGATAACCGAGAGACATGTTATCTGATATTTAAGTATTTTCAACAAGCTCCTGTTCTTCCCGACTTGCTGTAGAGTAATATTTGAAGCCCCTGCTATAATCCAGGGTCTCTCACTAGGCTGGGGCTTACTCTCCGGTACATGTTCCTGCAACAACCTTATTACGGTAATCAATGCTTAGCCCATGTCATTGCCGCTGTCATCGGGGTCTAGAAAAAGAAGCCAGTGAGAAGCTTGGAGAGGGAAATGACAAAAGTCACGCCACAGTCAGCAGAAGACCCCGGACTCTGACAAGGGGTTATGACAGTGATCTATACCGCAAATGTTAGCTCTGGAGGGCTGTGGATCTATTACGGGGTATTTTCAACAGTAGACAATAAGCATGGCTGGGTATTCCCTGTTGCGATTGTGTTCGAAGACCCCAACTAGTGATGATAAAGCGTGTCATTTTGAGAGCAGTGGCTTGTCTGTACTTGGATTTGATAGAATGGAGGACCTAGAGTTTGTATGAGACGCGGTTTCTCATTACCGGAGAATCTACCACCGAAAGCACGTGGAGGTGAGTGTCAAGAATAGCGTTACATTATCGCTGTATCAAAGGTAGCTCGTATTTGCCAAGTAAATATTCGCTTCTCAATGACACTCCAGAGTTGTAAAAGTGACGCAAGCCAGATCCATTCTTACGCCCGCAGCACAACTTCAAGTTGAAGTTTAAGGAGATATAACCCCGCGGATTGTAACACGGATTTCTCCATTCCTGGTGAAACTGGCGATGGGGAAATGTTACACCCAGAACTGACTGGCTGGCTTTAAACGCTGAAGTTGCACTGCAATGGGCGCTAATAATGAACAGTAATGCGCTAAAGAAAACCGTTGCCAAGCACAAACAGGGGTTGTCCTTTCAGACTGGGTTGGCTCAGACGGGGCCTGAAGTCTGGATTTCTTGGCAGTGCTGATGGCTTAGAATCTGACACTGACACAAACGAATGTGCTAATTTTCTTGTTATTTTGAATTTTACCATGTATGTAATATGACAAGCTCTCATAATATTTCATAAAATCTGCACTTCACAGTGAATATGCTTAATCTTTGTGAGGCTGAATTGACGCTGTGTCACTTGATGTGATGAGTAAGTTGGTCATGTGATCTAAACAAGCTGCGAATGAGTTCTTATTGGATATTGCAAACAGAATCTAATGGAAGCATCATCTACTTGCGACGAGGCTATAATATTCATCCCATAAACTACTCTGGACTCCCCGAAATCGCCTAGATTGTCCAGATTCGGCATTTAAATAACCTCTCGGCTGTGTTCCTTTGAAACTTTATTCTCTCTCAAATTACCGACTCTCTGGGTTTCATCCCACTTTACCCCTCCCCTCCCCTACCATCTCATCTCATCTCATCCCGCTATCACCTATACCGACGGCAGTTGGCAGATTCACACATCTCAGTCTGCCAGATCTCATCAAACTCTATCTTGCACGGCGACGAAACTATGGCTCCCCTGTACAAAAAGACCCTCGTGCTTGGTGCATCGTCCGGTATTGGAGAGGCCCTTGCTGCCAAGCTCATCGCCACAGGCACAAAAGTCATCGTCGTTGGAAGACGCCGTGACAATTTGGAATCTTTTGTTAAGAAGTACGGCGAAGAAAACGCCAGGGCTGTGGTATTTGACGTCACAAACCTATCCGCTATCAAAGAGTTCGCCGAGTCCATCACAAAATCTGACCCAGATCTTGATTCAGTCGTTCTAAATTCGGGCATCCAACGAGGCTTTGACTTTTGTAACCCTGAATCTATGGATTTGGGTGTTCTTGGCGATGAACTCACCACCAATTACACATCTGCCGTTTATCTTACTGCAGCGTTTATTCCTCACCTAAAGAAGCAGGTCAAAGGTCATCTCATCTATGTCAGCGCAACTCTCGGGCTGATCCCTTCCATGGTTCGCACACCCAACTACAACGCATCCAAGTCGGCTCTTCACACTTTCATCCTCAACGTGCGTCAGCAGCTTGTCGATGGCGGAGCAGGGCACGTGCGCATGGTGGAGGTGTTCCCACCAGCTGTGCAAACCGAGTTGCATGATGAGAAGCACCAGCCTGATCTTGTCAACGGTGGACAGATTGGGATGCCGCTGGGTGAATTTGTGGAAAGGATGTATGAGGGGCTTGAGAAGGGAGATGACCAATTTGCTATTGGGCCGGGAGAGGCGTTGCTGGAGGAGAATGGGTGGGAGACACAGCGGACGAAGCTGTATGAGAAGGGACGGGAGATGATTCAGAAGTCATTGGCTAGTTATCTTAAGAAGTGAGATTGGAAATACTGACAATAGGAAAATATTAGATACGCTACGTGCAGCTTGAATAGTCAGTGGACTTTCGTCACATCCATCTGCCCCAGAAAGTATTCCGAAAGCATATCGGAATTCTATTAAGGGCCTATCAAAAGGTATCGAGGGTCTAAAAATTAACTGCTTCCTTACTTATTGTGGTGAGGTCTATGTGTCAGAGCGATCTGACATGCGGCAAAGAATGATCATCCAACCTGGATATGCACCTAAAATATTAAAACGGCGCGCTCCGAAGCGCAATTAGCAAAGTATACTCCTCAGCTTTGTTCTTCCCGCCCACCCAATTCCGCGATGACTGTTAATGTTGGAAATGACCGGTCACTTATCCATTTCAAGCCCTCGCACTTCACCTGACAATAGTGGCCAGCTGAAGGATGAAATGGTCAGCAGCTGATGCCAAAGGGGGCTGTAAGTAAGCAGCAAGACAGGGGATGAATTGAGGCCTTTGTGGCTGCTTTGGCATATTTTGATGACAGGAGCAGGGATTAGATTATAATTGCCTCAGCTGAGAGCATCCCGTGATGAAGGACAGCAGAGGCGGCCTTCGGCGTTGTTGAAGCAACACTCTGAGTAATCTAGTAAATACTCAATTTCCGATTTGCTTACAGGATCTGCACTGACTAATTATACTCAGGAACAATATTCTCCACGGGACAAGCTTCCAAGGCTCTCCCAAACCTTCTCTTCAAATCCCTCCATTCCTCTCCGCCACTCTGTTGTCTGATAACACGATACCTCCTTCCCACTCCAGTAGATTTACAGATCAGTGTATTACTCTCAGAGTATCTACTCCCATGTGAAAGGTCACCTGTAACGATATACTCCAGAGATGCAATCCCTTCTGGCCCAAAGACCCAATCTGCAAAGACACGGAAAGACTGCTGCAAAGGTGGTGTTTTCCACTCCCTCCTCTCTCGAATTGCGGTGGAAATATCTTGAAGACCTTCGGTGATGTCTTCTTTAGACTGGGTATCGAGACTATTGTAAGATCTGGTTGTGTCGTTGATGGGCTCACCGTTTTCTTCGGCTTCAATAATTCTCTCTTCCAAGGCTTTGTTAAAGACGCATGATGGACTGGTGCCTGCATTGACTCCTGTGTGACGAATATGAAGGCATTTTAGCGAATGCTTTGTCACGAAGGGAAGTAAAATATCCCTCTGTCCATGAAATTAGCTCCTGTAGCGGAATAGGTGGGTTGAATAATTACCAAATACTTGGGCGCACACGTCAACCCAAAGAATTCAAGATCCAATCTCGAGAGGGGATTTTGAGTCGGATATTCTCGAATACGGTCCCGCTCATTGTCAGAGATAGCGAGATCGAAAAGATCCCTCCCCATACGTGAAAGTAAGAGCTCGTCGTCCTGATCTGTGATTCTCTGATGATAAACAAACGCTTTCAACGTTGAAGCATGTCCTGCCAAGTGTTCCCAAAACGCAAGAACGGGTGTTGGACCGCAATGGCTGATGAATAGTTCTTCGAGCCCATTGAAAGAGTCGAGGAAATCAGTAATGGCGATTGTCTTTCTGAGTGCAGTCACATTTGGCATTTTTAGGTAAAAGTCAAGAACCTCGAATGACTTTACCTTAATTGATGACGTAGATCGAAGCATATCTGTAAGTAATGAGGTCCAATATGGACACATCCTCAATGTCAGGGAGGTTAGTTTCTCCAGGTTGATCGACCCAGCAGTCACCGCTTTCCTGGTAATCTCATCTCTCAAGGGCATTCTGGTGAGTTTCAAGCTTCGCATCTTGGGGAAACAAGTCTTTGCGACAGGACCAAACCCCAATCCAAACATATCTCGTGCCAGCATAGCGCTTGCAGATATTTTGTCCCACTCCTCTGAACTAGGCTCTCGCCTAACATCCCTTGTCTCTCTATTCTCCCACTGCCGGGACCAAGATTGCAAGTCAACTTCCAAGTCTTCCAGATGATGAGCGTTCATCTGGACCAGATTGGAGATGTTGCCGAAGTGACATCCCATGGGAGCCTTCCAGCTGAAACGTCGAAGGTTGTGGAATGCAGAGAGGTTCAAGTCTGTAGTTCTACTCCAGCGGTTGAACCTACTACAGAATGGATCTGTTGTAAAATTTAGACTTTGGATAGAAGGATGCTTGAGGCTCAGGTATTCTAGAACCTCTGATGGAATGCAGGTTGTATAGTTCCAGCTTTACAGGTTAGTCAACATTATCATCAAGAGAAACAAGGGGGGTTGTACCTGAATGTCTCAAGTTGTCCATCGTCGAAGCGTCTTAACATTTCCATAGTCCGCTGGGCAAGGCATTCGTACTTTACCCGTACAAGCCTGCCACGCTCAAACCCGAAACTATCACTCCGCCCTTCCCAAGTATCATGCAGTTGAGGATCCTTATCAAGCCAGTTTCCCATGTAGCCTAGCCAGTCGTGCGCATGTACGCAATGCTTTGCATCTACTTCGACGCCGACGTCAAATTGAAGCTCTCTGGTTGACTGAAGACATTGCTGTGGTGGACCTGACGGGGTAATGCGATGACGTTCACTTGGGGAAGGGGAGGAGATGGTTATGGAGCGCCATAATTGACGGAACGTAGCTCTATGGAGCCATCTTGATGTTAGGGAAAGGCTTTTTAGATCACGACCGTTTAGCTGCCAGTGTTAGTCCGGGCCTTGAACCTTTAGATGGAGGTTACCTTTTTACAAATATGTTCAAGAACTTCTGGAGGCAGGAGCATTAACATATTCACAGCAGAGGTGAGTAGACATGAAAGAAAATGCATTCCAAATCCAACATTCATGGACTCAAAGAGGGGCTAAGATCTTATATATCACGAGATAACTGACCACCACTTTTACTTGGATGTCATCCAGGTGATACTAGACGATGACGTGGGTAAGCATGTTCTGATCTCAGAATTTAACCCCCTCACTTGAAACACTTTGACTGGCCATTTCCAGAAAGTATGTAACGATGCAGTACTCATTACTGGGTAATAGTTTATAGCCGAGAGGAATTAGCCAGAGGCAGAGGGTTGTGAGGGTGGGCAATTAATAATTGGATGGCAATGACTCATGAAAAAGGTAACTGATGCTCGGATCATATCATCCTTCTCAAACTCACAGACCCATTATCAAGAAACAATGATATTTAAGCCATCATTTCCTGCAGCCGTGCGTTCCTGTTTGTGTCGAGCATTAATGATACCCCTTAGTATGTAACACCAAGAGGTTTCCACCTAATTCTATGATGCTCCATGCATCACCTCAGCTAAAGTTAATCTCTCCACGGCTGCATCCCCGCATCTTCAGTCATAACCCACAACGTAGGATGGTGAAATTCCATGCTCACATCCGCCCAGTACCATGCAAAGGTGAAGGTCATGATACTGGCCATGAACATGATATCAAACACGTACAGTGGCCACTCATGGGACAAGAGATATCCATTCAGGGTTTTGGTGAATTGTAAAATCCGAAATACATTCCGAATTAACATCAGTACACTGAATATGTAAATTCTGGTGATCATCGGAACGAGGCGAAGTTCTGGGTTGACCGTGTCTAAAAGACCTCTGTGAACCACTCTGAAGTTGAACACTATGGCGCAGAGTAGAAATATGACAAGCATCAAGATCTGGAGTCCCAGACTTGTGAGTATAGTGTAAGTCCCTATTTGATGTAGGTGATCGGTATTTGCGTTGAAAAGGATTCCCATACCGCAGGCCTGAGCGAGGAAAGAGAGAACATCGCCAGTGAAGAAGACCTTGGATCGCCACTTGAAGTTTATCAAAGACAAGTTTGAGTATCCTGAGCCATAGACGAGACCATTAAGGAAGGTATATATCGAACAGGCGAAAAAGATCGGCGCGAGAAGAATAAGAACTGCTTGGGCGATGTATGATGCTTTATCACTCCGATGTTCGATCGAGTATACCCTGGCGGAAAGACCAGCTATCTCGACTTGAAAACATTGGTTAGAAGCATGGATGGACAAGATGGGTTTCATGCAAACTTACAAAGTCCGCCCATGACAATGCCGACACCAAAACGGTATGGTATACGCAAAAGACGTTTAGCATGATGATAAGTCAGGAGCAGAAATATGACAATGGAACAGATAGCTAGAGACCGTGTGGGTTTGTACCCATAGTCGAGGGTGTAGTCTGAAGAAATCATTTTGATATAAGATAAATAGTTAAAGAAAGAAAGGTTTCATCCGCGTTAGCGTATAATCCAAAGACTGGTGTGAACAAGGGTAAAGTAGGCGGCTTTATTGTACAATCTTCTTCATGACTATACTCTTCGGCATCTCCGTTGATACTCGGGAACTCACGCTCTGCCACAATATTTCTATTGGTTTGGGTAACTCGTTGGTTCCTGCGTGGTGGCTTGTTGTACAGGCAATCAGAACGCCAGCTTCAACCTCTAGATAACATAGACACATGATTGCCAAACCCTTTTCCCCCTGATTCGTACTATGAGAGAAAAATAAAGGGGTGCCTGAATCATACTACGTCAATGAAGATTTCCTTAGCCTGTCCTTAACAATATCATCTGCGCCTCGTGGCCTTCTATGCGCTTCTGTCTGCTCTGATCATATCGCTTCTGTCGTTGACTTTCTTCCATCATCATCAATTTCCTTAATGACTCTGACGCAGTCTTGTCCGTGTCAGCTTTAGCCTTTTGTCGTCGTCTTTGTTCCCTGGCGTCATCCGTATCTATGTTGCGCCAGAAGTTGGAATCGACCTCTTGCACTATTTCAAGGTTAGTCATGTGCAAGACCTAAATACATATGTAAGACGGTGGAGACCTCAGGAGGATTGTTCAACGGGACGTAAACTTGGTTTATTGCGCCATCTCTCGAGCCAGGCAATAAGGTTGAGATGCTCGTGCAGATTGAGACATTCAGTATCAAGAAAGGCACTGGCTTGCTCCACGAAGGCGTATATCTCAAATATCCTATTTTAGTGGTTTGTTTACAATATATTAAATATAAAGTCAATGATCAGATAGTTATGAAAGAAGGTAGAGTAAAACCTAGAAAAGGGAGAGACTGGGACAATAAACTTTATACAAAGAAAGCATATAAAGTTGTTAATTCAGAGGCTGGAGAGTATGGAACGCTAGTCCTGCGATCTCATTGGCACGCAGAATTCTGCTACTATAGCCTTTTTAGTTAAAGCGTTACTGGGGTCAACCACATCAAAAATCCAATAATTATCAGTTTAAATATAATTACTCGATGAGTAAAGTTATCTAATAGGTAAGAAGCCGAATATTACCTGATCTGATACTTCTTTAACTCATATTCAAGTTTAAGTGCTATCTGGCTATAGGAAGACTATTTTCCAGAAACGGTCAACAGCTCGGTAAAAAAAAGGTTATGAGCTCCTGAATATCACAGCGGAACCTACTAGCACCGGATAACAGCGATGAGACTGCAGTGTGTAGCTCGCAATCTGCGTGCTCGGGTTGCGCTAAAGACATAGAGCGCATAAGGGAGAGGATGCAAAAGTGCAAGAGCATGAAAGAGAGAAAACTCTCAAGAGCCCTTGTGCTGTTGCACGCGTAATATAAGCTGATGGCTCCCTTCTCCTTTAAGGTTTGGATATATATATAGCCCGCGGAGATAGCAAGGTGTAGCATAGTGTATGAAGTGGGCCAACGGAGTAATCTAAACTCACATCATGTACCGCGCTGCGCTTTGTTATCCCTGCGGGTTGTAGTCACATAAGCTCAGAATGTGATGTTGATCATGTGTCGATCGCTTGGAATACGGGATACAATGCTGCCCATCTAAAGAGCTACCCTAAATTAGAATAGTAGGTATCCACATGCACTCCGCGGTGTACTCCGCGGTGCACTCCGTGGGAATCGGAGAAAGCACGACGTATCCCTACTCGAGTGCTTGGCTGTGTTTGGTGGTCAGATTTTCCATACTACTTCAGGTAAAAGATGAGCTCTAACTGTAGGATTGAGCAAGGGGCTTAACTGCGCAGTTCTTACCAATTCTTTCTGCATCCCTGGAAGCTGAAATGTATATAAAAGCCTACATACTTCCAATAGGTTCGACCTGAATAAATCATCCCACTCACTACCTACTTCGACATCTTATTCTTTTCACTCCCAGGCCAGAAGCTTCACATTTTGGAACCTTTGCGATAATATTGTCTCACATCATTCACCATGTTCAGCCCTATCAAACTCGCAGTCGCACTCTACGCCCTCGGCGCTACGGCCAAAGTCTTGGATTGCTACTCCGGCAAAAACTTCAAAGGATCCCCTGTAGAACACGACCTCGGCAACCATTACAAATCTGTTCCAAACTGTGGCTCCGCACAATGGGAAACCGACGACGGTAGTGCCATGTGCATCTATATCCAAGGCTCTACTGGAACAAAGAAGTGGCCTGTCAGCTCTGTGAACTACCCATCCGACATTTTCAAAGATATTGGGTATAACTCGCACGCCAAGCATGATTTGTGCTAGAAGTTGCGGTCTTCGGGTTATCCCCTACAGTCCTCACTTGGAACTGCAAGGTCGAAATGGGAGAAGCTAGATCGAAGACATATTGGAGGTCCTTGGAATGAACGAACGAGTGGTTACAAAGTAGTGAGCTCAAGCTTGGAGGTCTCTGGGTGGATGAAGGAGGGGATATGATTAGTGAGCTCTGGTTTGGAGGTACTTAAAGTACATTTATACACTGAAAGTCTAGGATGGATACTTTTCTTCAATATACTTCCACTATCCTATACCAATCGCTCCCTGACACTTATAAGCTCAATACAGCCTTAGAGTCTACTTTAATTTAAACTGTAAGCTGTTTACTTGAAGCCACCACAAAGATGTTGGGCAAGTAATAACATTAAGCGTTGCTTGTCGAACCAGTAGGTTGCCCATCTACACAGCATTATGCAACGGCCGACCGATATACACAGACCGATAGATGTATAATACTCTAGCCAGCTGCATCTATTCGCGCGAAATTCCTGGTCAAGTTTGCTCCTGGGGTGGATTCCAATATCAGGGATAGCTCAACATGGTCTTTCAGCTGCACCCGGTTTTTCGTAGACTAATGCAAAAGGTTTGACGTGTCAGAACAACCTATCGACTTACGCTTGACGGGTCTGGTAACTTTCAGTGTGATAATCCTTGTGCTCGTCCCTGTTCACGTGTGTCATGGTGCATAGTCACTTGAGATCAGGTAAGCCACTTGACTGGGGTCTACCAATGTCTTGAACCAGCTGCCGCAATATCCGTTGTGCAAGCCCAGACCACAGGTCTTACCTGTTCTTGGTGAAGGCCACCGCGTATAGTGACATCCGATTGGGGAATCTGGAAAGCCACGCAGGGCTGGACAGGATCACAAATTATACACCCATGTCTGATTGCGAAGATATCTGTCTCTTCAAATGCATGGACATATCTGGAACACTACCTGTAGATGTTGGAGTCCATTGGGCCGCACAAATATCTGTTCTCAGCTACGTGTCAATGCAGTCGAACTTCAGGTCAACTAGCAATATGTCTCGTTGGAATCACCTATGGGTCCCAAAACGCAGTTCACTATTGCCGCATTATGGTCCAACTTTATCTTGCATCTCCATTGTCACAGGCTCAAGCCGGCCTTACTTACGTCCAAAACCTAGGCTGTTGAGTACAACGTCGTCCAACGTAATGGATGAACCGAACAAGATCACCCAAGCTACATCTAGCACAATTGCAACAGATACCGCTTATCCAGCAAGTCAGCCACATCTATCAAGATCATTAACATCGCCAGAAATTAGCTCCAAGTATGCAAAACGCATGCAACGGTCCTTCGGACCACTCTTCAGAGCGTATGCGTTAGCCTTACGGTCAAAGATTATGGGAGGAACAGGCGATCTAGCGGGTGATGACCAAGCATTCTTCACTTCAACATCGATGCAAAGTGGTGTTCCGATGAAGATGCACGATGCTTATATCAACGCCCGAGTGTTCTCACTCGCCGATTCGATACAGACTGAGCGAATTCCAACGCTTATTGAAGGCGGTCACTCCTCATTTGTGCAATATTTAGAGAAGTATGTGTTTCCTGTTGTCTCTAAAGGTTTAGCCGCTGACCATTTTGCATAGCTATCTTGATCATGTTGAAGACGTAAGTAAAGATTAGGTATCTACATGGGAGCCACTAACTAAGATGCGCAAGACCAGCAGGAAGGACGAAGATAAGCTGAGGAATGCTGAAGAGAAGTACCGCGCCATCAAACGCGAAGCATCACTGCAGTTTGAACTGGCCGAGTTCAAATGGAAGGAGGCTCTACAGCGCGACCCAACGATGACGCTTGATAACTGGATCGATAAATACGGTTACGATTACCTTGATGCATGCGAGGATCGAGCCTGGGCGAAGCAGAATTTGAAACGAGCCCAGCAAACAGGATCTCGGGATGTGTTGAGGCAAAAAGACCTGATGGAATCAGCACTCAATTCCCATGACGAACTGCCCGGGTAAGTGGCCATCAAAGTGGACGATGCACTACTGATCAGTGTGAGCAGAAGCAACATGCCTTGTGCCATGCACGACGTAAGCGTCAAGACTCTCGCCAATAAAGACGCCCCACAAAAGGACGTTGTTCACCGACCTTTGCACATTCTTCCAGGGTTTGTATTTACCGCGGAAGATTGGTACAACAAAGGTCTCAAGGAGGAAGATGACCTCAACACCATGCGAATCGATCTCATCGAAGGATTCACCCGTTCATGGAAGGAACTTGGGTTTCCTCAGCTCGACAGTATGGAGAAAAGCTTTGGGAAGAAGGATATTGATACGATACGTGAGACGATCAGCGATTGGAAGTTGATGCTGAGGTATACTGATATACACGCCTTTGACGTCAATCGTGGTCTGTGGTAAGTGACTCATATGCTCTCTATGACTATTCACCTTTTGTTAACATGGAACTTTAGGAATATTCCTGGTTTTCGTTCCATTCTACCTGACCTGGCACGAACAGCGCCAGCCAACCTTAAAGAAAAGGTATTCCAGACAAACCGCATCCTACTGGCATACAACGCAGATCTTGTTCTCCGCCTCCCACCAGACCTATACGCCAAATTGTTTCCAAATAATACGCCAGCTAAGATAGTTGGTAATGAGAAGGAACGCACAGTTATGCCAAGCACATCTGCTCTGGAAGGTTTAGAGAATGAGCTTTTGAGTGAGCTTTTCCAGACTTTCCCGCTTGCAAGAGTTCATCCGTTGGCGCGGGATGGTGAGAACGAGCTTCATATTCGAGGTTCTTTTAATAATCTGTATCCTACTGTTTTGGGAGTTTTGGCAAGGAAAGTCTGAAAACTTCGTAATTTGGAGTACTAGTCAAGCCAGTCCAAAGCCCAAGTTCATATGTTTAGTAATTTTCATATCTTCGCTCAGACTACGATGACCGTGATGCAATGTGAATCCATCCAAGAAATTTGAAAAGCTCTACATGCTTTACATGGGTTGAGAAACGGATCCCAATCCAATTCTAGTTGCACAGCAAGCTATTGACGAGCCATCAGCGAAGTAGTTGCTCCCAGCGCCCAGACCATGCCTCTTGAATACATGTGTCGATTATCAGAAATGTTATCAAACGAAGCACAGAGTGATAGCATGATCGCAGCCTACCGCAGTCAAATCGTCTTGAGGATGGGGAACCCTACCGGCCTAGTCCGCGGCATCAGTTCAGCCAGCCACCATTAATCGAGACCGTACGCCTTTGGCTTAAGACAGCCAGACTATGAGTTTTTGATTGCTGGGCTGAGCTGGAACCCAGGGCAAGCTGTTGCAAAACCTGATAGTTGGATGTTATATGATAATTTGAGACATCGCCGCTGGTGACGCCTTGTACACTCGTAGTAGTACCTAGCGCTACCAGTGTGATTAGAGGATTGGGTGGAGCGGTCAAGAATTATCAGTCGGGAAACCCAATAGATTAGACTATGCCGTCGACGTATCCAAAGTGATAAAGCTGGCTTTCTCAGGGGATCGTCTTTGTGGCTGGCTGAATTGACGAAAGTGGCAGTCATCACTTTACGCCCCCCAATTCATGAGGGTTTCCCGCGGGCTATTGTTTTTTCCGCAATCAACAGGAGGACTTTTATACTATATAAATGCTGCGATGCGTTTCTTCATGCTTCAAGTCCGCCGGAGAGGGTATAGGTTAGTATTCCGGGGACGTTGTGGGATACATATGTCAAACATAACATGATTCAAGTAAAGGTCTAGGACCTTCAAGGCTTGCGTATAATTAAAACACTTGGTGAATCAGATGGGCTTGGATAAAACTAGACCATCGTTGAGGAATTTCTCAAAGATGCAAGGTGATAAGAAGGCAAATTCAATCACATATAGGTAGACTAGGTGACACCTCATTTGTGATGTTAGTAAGATGAGTTCTTGAATAAACGCCCGCATGGCATTTACATTAGACTGTTGGAACCTTGAGCAGCGGTTCGTTAGTGGCAACATTATATCGGCTAAGACTGAGTATTGAACCAAGGATACGGCCTTCGTTGTAACAATATGTCTGATTAGTTGTGTATCAACAGCTGTATCATTAGAAAGCAATAGCGCACATGCACTTCTCAAGACCCAAACTTTTATATCACGACTCTTTCTACCCATGATCTGGTTCTCTACGGCTTGTACAACTTTGGAAATTGCAAAGCCCTAGATGACAAAAAGGCAATTGGAAGATGATGAGTAGTATCAAACCTATCATATCCATCATGAAGGCGAGTTTCGAGCCGCTTCTTAGTCCAAGTGGCTGGCTCAAGACTGTAACCGGTTTGCCCTTTTAAGGATACACTGCAGCTTTGTGATCAGCCTCGTAACGTAGAGAGATGTCGATCCAATGTCCGAGTTTCCAAGGCACAAATGGTTCGACCGAACAGCGGCACAGTGAAATGGCCTCTATCAGTCTCATACACAACGAGCCACAACCAAGGAGTCTGTTTAGTACTAGCATCCAGCGCCATTAGGGCTTTCTGGACCTTGGTAAGCCGTAGACCTGATCACGGATCCTCACCGGTCGGCAAAGATATCACAGATCATTTCTCAAGCGTCATATTGTCTTCGACCTTTAGGTATAACCTGTATGTGAAAGGGAGAGAATGATAGCTAAACGGCTAGGGATCGCCGAACTGGTACGTGATAGCGTCTGTGGCCAACTTGTGCCATCTCGATCGCAAGTCTTGAAGCTTTGGATACATCTGGTGGCAAGCCAAAACTTGAAGTGGTGCATTAAGCCCAACGAAACTGAATACAGTGAGACGTCAGGGAGATGGTTGGAGGGAGAACATTGACAGACCAAGAAGTATAAAAACCCTTCTTCTGTCCTCCTTCTTAAACATCAACAACATCTTCTCATCAACCATATTTGCAAGAACTACTACCACTTTCAACACTTCAACTTCTTTTAAAATGTCCTCTGACAAGACTTCCCAGCTCTTCTGGCTCCAGTACGGCGAGGCCATCAGAAACAAGGTCGGAGTCGGTAAAGGCGACAAGGTCTTTTTCCTGGCTTGAGAGGTTCAGAAAGGCCCTCTGGCTGGCACCTACATCCCCGAGGCGTACACCGGCGCGGGCTTGTATGCCATTGCCAACAACCTGCTTTCCACCAACAATGTCTTCTACAGCCCTTCTGCGCTCCATGGATACGATCAGGCTCTTGATACGTAAGTACTCTCTAGTATCACTTCCAACATTGCAGACTTTCTGATATGAATCTAGCTTCCTCAACTGGGCAGACTTGGTAAGAATGTCAGTCGATCACCCATGCGCTCTCACAACTCTATCTAGGAGGGAAAGACTAGTCCCGCCCTCGATGCTGCTCTCTTGGACGCTATCGTGGAGCAGAAGGCTTCTGACACAGCTCTCGAGAACGAGCTTAACAAGGCCGAGGAAAACTGGACCAAGCAGGTCAAGCGAGGCATGACTGACAAGCCTTTCGCTGTTTGGCTCGACATGGGCAAAGCCCCTGCCTATACTGCAGCCAAGCGGCAGTCTGACAGCGTCTCCTCCAAGATCATCAACATTCAACTCCAGCAAGCCGGCCCTATGTCTGGTGCTGTAAAGACCGATCGAGACAACCTAAGCATGGGTCGTAACATGGGATTTGACTACCCAGGGTATGTTCATTTTTAGCTAGTTCCCCGGCTATAAGCTGCATCAGATTAACATTTCTTCAGATACAACATGAAGGTTGCAAGTGGTTCCCCTCTCAGTACTGCCGAGCTCCTGAACAAGGAGCGCTCTGGTGATAAGGTCCCCGAGCCTCTCACCTATCGAGTTCCTCTCTACGACGCTCCCGAGTACAAGGGCTTCGTCCAGGATGCCATGCGCAAGGCTACTAGCAGTGACTACAGCTCGCCAAACCGTATCGAAGTCAACATTGACACTGGCAAGACCACTTCGGACTACAACTTTGGACAGACGCAGGGAGGCGCTTCGATCGGTGTCGGAACTCCTTGGTTCTCTTTCAGTGCCGGCGGTAGTCACTCTGAGGAACACTCCACACTTAGTACTGGCTCGGAGTCTTCTCAGGTCAAGGTTGTTATCACCTACAACGATATTCGTGCTGCAACCATCAAGCCCGGACAGTGGTATGTTGTGATCCCATATTTCCACATGGCACGGATTCTAACGGACAATGGACAGGAACGCCGACGTCAGCAAGTACAAGCTCCGCTCCGATGCCCCCAAGGAGGTCAAGACACTTGCCCGAGTCAGCCAGGTAATTGTCATCGCCGGACTCGGTTATGAGATCACTGTTGGCGACTCAACCGCCAGCACTCTGGACACCAAGCTGAAGGAAACCACTAGTGCCGGTGGCAGTATCAGCGTCTTTGGTATTCCCATTAGCCTTGGCGGTAGCGGCAGTTCTACCACCGAGAAGAACACTCATAAGACTTCATGGGATAAGGCTAGCAGGACCTTCAAGGTCGTGCCTGATTTCGACAACAACTGTGCTACGGTTGTTGGTGTCGTTGCTGAGCCTTTCCAGATCAAGCAGTAAGGTGCATTTTTATTTTGTCTGTCTCTCAGCTGGTTCTCGGGGAAATGGACTTTGGATTGGTATTGATTATGATTGATCACAAGGGTCTACAATGAATGGAGGAAGAAGGCGTGAAAGCTGTTGAACAGAGGGTTTTGCTTCGTCCGACGATTTTTCCCCTGCTGGGCTTGAGTTTCTATTTCTCTAGATACAATAAACCTGATCTTGTATGGTACATAAAAAGTCTTGTGAAATTGCTGTTAGGACCCAACGTTTACTGTACAATCAGACGATGAGGCAGTACTAAAGTCTTAATAACAGAGCCTCATGGCATATGACGATGTGGCTGTTGACGCGACATAAATTCGTGGCTGGTAATAAAAAAATGTCAATAGAGGCTGGGTGTATTAAATACTAGTCTGCTTCACAAATGAATCAGCTCGTAAATGTCAAAGTCAATTGACGGTTGCCAAGGTGAAACATGTGATGTCGACGGCTCGTCTTGGCTCATTTCTCACCAACTCAAAACACGTAAACCCCAAGACAAGGTTAATTAGAGACACGCGTACCATAGTATGTTTGAACTTGGCGTGTATCCGGTCACTGTTACACAATGCGTTGCGGTGCAGTCTATAGAGTAATTGATATGAGCATACGGATACAGAGTATGGAGTAGCCATTCGCTTGTTATTATCCATATAGACGACATAATGCATACGCTCTTATTACGGCATTGATTGAAGCAGAGCACGTGCTCTCCTTTGTTACCGGCCCCTTCGGATCACGCTTTAATTTTTTTCTTTCTCAGTCATTTACGGTAATGCCAAGTAATGACGGACTGCCAAGAAGCCCCTGGATCAAATTGGTATAGTAACTTATCCAAGCAGGTCCTAGCACCATCAATCATCTGCACATTGAACCAAGTTTTTTTTCTGTTTCCATCTGTTCAAGAAATTCGATGACTCGTTTACTTTCTGGAGGAGTAACGCATACCATGATCCCGTTGCAGTATACGCGTTTTGTCTTACCCTGATCCAACGAGGGAAATAAAATAAACTCAGAGACATGTGCCTCCCCTGTGAATTCACCGGTTTCACTGGTCCGACTCTAGAATAAGGTAATATTTAAGCATACCAGGGGCTGGGACCAATCTTGGGTGGTAAAGACAGTGTTGGTGTGGAGAACAAGGGGAGTTTTGGCGCATTAAAGTTTAGCGTCATAGGGAGTTACAGTAGAAGACTACCTAAAGTCTTCACTAGAGTTTGGTGTATGGCTCAAGTATATCTCTATCTTGCAAGGGCTTGCGTGGCCTGTGTCAGTTTCCCCCAGCCTCAATTTCCAATCTCGCTTTAGCACAGAAGATCTTGGCTTTATTTTTCTTTGTGATTGTGATGGGCCAGTCCAAGTGTGTCTCATCTTTGGCAGCGGTGACATTCTATACCCCTCAAGGCCTCTCTCTCTCTCTCTCTGTACAACATCAACACTAGATAGGTATCAACACCACTATCAACAGCTGCATAAACAATATGCACTGCAAATCAAGGTATCGCGCAATAAAGTCTTGGCCTTTAATGACTCTGCTGGTCTAAGAAATGTCAATTACGTGGAAACTGCAATACGATACGGCTCCCTCCTCTGCCAAGACTTGACCATGAGTCTTGGCCTACCAATAAATCCATGATCCCATGTCCCCATGTCCCAGTTTGGCTTGTCTTGGCAATTCACTCTTTCTCTATCCGCAGCCTCTCTCCTTTCAAAGCTCCCCATGTACTTTGATAGCCGCCAAGAAACTGTTTGATACAAGCTGCACTGCCCCGATGCCCAGACCCTTGGCTCGTAACCAGAATGTCCCTCTCTATTTCCCGTATCCCCCTTGTTTTCCTTTTCCCTTGCTTGTGTTTTGAAAGGTGAGAGATCCCCGGGCTGCCATCTCTCCGCTTTTTGAACCCGTCCCACCTTTGATCTTCCATCCCATCCCGTCCCATCCCATCATCCATCCTTTCTCCGATCATCTATCTTCTGCCCATGATTGACTTTCTAGAAGGGATTTCCTTTTCTAAACTTTTTGCATTCACTTTTTCTGCATAGACCTATTCAACGCTCGCTTTTTTGCTTCTTCTCAATCCTGTTCTGGCATAGACTGAAACCGGCGGGATCTTTGGTGCTTGTTATCGCTCGCTTGACAAGCTGCTTTACCATATTGACCGACCTCACACATTTACGACACATTTCACACAACCACATAGAGAGTCGAACTCTCTCAATTAGGCGCCATGTTGTTTTCTTCACCAAAAGGCCTCATCGCCCAGGCGACACTCTTCGGGGGTCTTCTCGTTCAATCAGTCGAGGCACAGTACTACAAGATAGGAACAAAGGGTATGCGATTAACAACCCACGACAGACGATCTGAGTGATCAAATACTAACAGTAATGTAGAGGAAATTAAACAATCAGCGCGCACACTCGCTTACGATCTTATGCTGCAATATGACGGAAACACAACGGGCATGATTCCCGGTATCCTGCCCGGTCCTCCAACAGAATACAAAGGCGACTACTACTGGTGGGAAGGAGGAGCCATGATGGGAACTTATATCGGTGCGTCAACAATTACTCTCAAAGATGATGGTGGGACAAACCCGGCTAATTGAAGACAGATTACTGGAAACTCACAGGCGACCCCAGCTACAACAAGGTGGTGATGGAGGGTATGCTTCACCAGACAGGAGATGGTCACGACTACATGCCCAGTAACCACAGTGCCTCACTCGGAAACGATGATCAAGGCTTCTGGGGCATGTCAGCTATGCTCGCAGCCGAAAACAAGTTTCCCAACCCGCCCGACGACCAACCTCAATGGCTCGCCCTGGCGCAGGCCGTCTGGACGACACAGGCTAACCCCGAGCGACACGACGACGAGTGCAATGGTGGAATGCGATGGCAGATTCCCTTTACCAACTCTGGATACGATTACAAGAACAGTGCGTCATCCTTTATCCCCGGATATGCGGAATGATAGAGCTATAAACTAACATGTCGTCTAGCTATCGCCAACGGATGCTTCTTCAACCTTGGCGCTCGTCTTGCTCGATACACCGGAAACGAAACGTACGCTAAACATGCCGAGGAGACATGGGAGTGGCTCTGGGGTGTCAACTACATCGACCATGAGAGGTGGTTGGTCTACGATGGTGGTCACGTTGGAAAGAACTGTACCGACATCAACAAGGCGACATTCTCTTACAACGCTGCTATTCTAATCCAGGGTGCTGCATTCATGTACAACTTTGTGAGTGCCATGTCCAAGTTGATACCTTAGTGTTTTGCTAACAGAGCTACAGACAAACGGATCTACAGTTTGGGAGGAACGCATCACCAAACTCCTCGACGCAACGCTCAAGACCTTCTTCCCCAAGGATATCATGTACGAAGTCCCCTGTGAAGGCCGCAAGGGCGCTTGTTCCACCGACATGTTGTCCTTCAAGGGCTACGTGCACCGATGGTTGGCCGTAACAACACAAGTCGCTCCCTTCACCGCCGAGAAGATCCTCCCCGTCCTCAAGAAATCCACCGAGGCAGCCGTCAAGCAATGCACAGGCGGCGATTCCGGACGCGCATGCGGTTTCTACTGGAGTGGCGGCACTTATGTCGATGTAGCCGTCGACGAGACCAGCGGAGCAGGCGAGCAGATGAACGTACTGGCAGCAGTGTCAAGTCTGCTGATTGAGGATGCCGAGCCACCTGCGACAAACAGCACAGGTGGTATCTCGAGGGGCGATCCCAACGCCGGAAAGGATTCACACGATAACCCTGAGCCTACGCCTATCACGACCGCTGATCGAGCGGGAGCTGGTATCTTGACGTTCCTTGTCCTTGCGGGTGGCTTGGGAACATTTGTCTGGATGTGTGCTTTTGATTGAGCGGATTTTCTACATGTTGGCGTTTTTGCTTCCCTCGACTGGACTTGGCGAGGTTTACCACTTTTGGATAATTGTTTTCTTGTGCGGGAGAATGGAGTTGGGACAGATTTATCGTTGATGTCCGAGGGACTTGAGTCAAATGGGAGATATCTTTGAATGATATGTGGACTTGGGTGGCCTACAGAAAGGTATCGCATCACATACAAATATTGCAATTGAATGCTTCACATACAGTTACAACATGCTACTACAACAATCGCGCCTTTAAAACGCTTATTATTTACACATCTTAGCGTTATCTGTTCATGCCCTTTTTTCGCAAGACATACCCTTGTTTTCTTCAGCTCCCCACAAACACTCATTGATAACCCCGCAAATGTCTGAACATATCATCTTGGCGCATTTCGAACATCCATTAGACAGCTGACAGCTGTGAATGTGGGCGGTTTCAACTGACTTCCCTGCACAGAACATTGGTCAAAGCTAAGTTTGATCAACAGAATATGTGACTTATTTATGAGACAGACTCGAATTTATCGCTCTTTTCACGCAGTCCTCCTCGCACCTTCACTCATATCGGACATGTTCATCTACTGTCAGGTCGCTCACTGCGTGAGATTATCTTTGTAATCGAACAAAGAGCGCGACACCTCAAAGCACGACATAGTTGAGGTATTAACACTAGTGAGTCGCTTTAATCAATTCTCACTCTAACTTACTGCTAATCTTATTGAGCAAGTGCCGAGGCCAAAAAACCGCAATGCAGCGCCAGACCTTGATTCGCTACTAGACTTGCCGAAGGACAGTGATGGTTCGCAAAGCTGCCGTCTCTGTAGCAAGAGATTGGCAGAGGGAGGTATCCGATTCCAAGAAATTCATGCTGGTGCAACAAAAGTCCCACCATGTCGCATGTGTCTCGTGTTCCAGCGGTTATGGGAAGCAATCGTCAATCGTGGTTTCACAGACATGATTAGCAGCATCGCAGACCGAGATAAGCGCCACCAACTTATCAAAAAGATGATGGTCCACAGTGACACAGATATACTGCCCGAAAGGGGGGGCCGCCACTGGATATGGATCAAAAGCGATTATTTCGTGGAGGAATGGAAATGTACATCCCGTTTCAGAGTGATATTCATATTCGAGGATGTCAACAACCGAGGTCGATCAGTGATTGAAGGCTACACCTTTCCCACTGACCGAGTCTTCGGACCATCAACAAATTCCGAATTTGGGTTTCGAACGGCTGAGAGGTGGCTTCGTGACTGTCTGGTAAACCACAACTGTGGGAAAGAAAGACCTAGCCGATTCCCAGTAAGATTACTCGACCTACGGGAAGACAACATCCGTCTCGTTGATACCACAGGGTCTGAAGGCCCTTACGTAGCTTTGAGTCACTGTTGGGGCGATCCAAAACACCGTCGACTACTCAGCACCGTGACATCGATACAAGATCATCAGGTTGGCATCCCCTGGGATTCTATTCCAAAGACCTTCCAAGATGCTATTACAATTTGCCGACGCCTGAAAGTCAGATATCTATGGATAGATACACTATGTATCTTGCAACAACATCCGACCTTAACTGCAGCCCAGGTGGTGATTACAGAGGAGGATTTCGCCAAGGAGAACTCAGCGATGGCAGATATTTACCAAGGGTCCCATTTTACTATATCCGCTGATCTCTCTACTTCGATGGATAGCGGAATTTTTACAGCATCCATTTCGGCAAAGTACTTTCCACTGGAAACCACAGATGACGATGGAAAGGCAGTGACGGTATATGCCAAAGAAGACATATTGCATTCCCTTTCGCCCTTTACGATTGATACCCGGGGTTGGACCTTCTAGGAGCTCCTTCTCCCTCCAAGAGTCTTACAATATGGGGAACGCGACATTAGTTGGAGATGCCGAGAGACATGCGATTGCGAGTGCGGGTATCTGGCTTCGGACTACTCCACCTACTACCGCAAATCCATTGATGAGGCTTCTAAACTAGACCTGCGAGAACAAGACGAGGCTTTTGAGTGGTGGGCGATGGTCATTAAATCTTACACACCCAGGAAGTTGTCAAGCCCGGACGATAAACTACCTGCCCTCTCAGGACTGGCTCAGATCTACAGAAATGCAACAAACGACACTTACCTGGCGGGGCTTTGGAAAAAGTCTTTATTTAGCCATCTTCTTTGGTATAATGATGATCGTACTTATGACAGAATGATTCATCCGGCAGGGAGTAGACCTGCGGACTACCGTGCTCCGTCTTGGTCTTGGGCATCTATCGATATCATAACAGTACATGTCTATGTAGCCTTCTTTCGGGGTACTTTCATAGGGTCGAGATCAACGGTACGACCGGTCTGCACTCTTCTTAACGTTGTCTGTCGACCAAAGACGAGCGACCCGACAGGTACGGTTGGAGTATGTTGGTTGGAACTAAAAGCCAAGCTAATTGGGGCTACGGTAAGTCTCAAACCTACGGAGGATGATATCTCGACCGAAGGCCGTCAAGGCTCTTGGGTGATCGGCGATGTTCAAGATGACACGGTAGTCGCAAAATGCGTACCAGACTGCACAATGGAAATTGACGGTCTTAAAGAGGGGGACAAAATCTACTGCGCGCCGATACAAGAAGAATTATTGAGGGGTTTGTCGACACGGGGTTGTTTAATGGTGAAGCAGCTACAGGGTCGACAGTATAAGCGAGTTGGATTTTGTGTCTTGGAAAAGGAGGACCCTGCCTGGCCGAACTTGACAGGTTCCGAAACAGCCGAGGAGCTTGAGAAATTTGCGTTCCAATTTGATGAAGATACTGTTGATCCTATTGTTATAGTCTAGTGAAATAGGAAAGCACTTTTTGCTGATCTTGATGTTGTACATGAGGTTAATTAAGGCGAGTACTGTGACCCCGGCCGAAAGACCCGGAATCTCGGCCGACTAAAAGACCAATAAAAATATGTACTCACTTCACTTCACAGAATGGCTAAGGTGACCTTGAGTATGTATAAATCGTGGCCTTGAAAGGCATGAATTGTTTAAAGTATGTACAAGTAGCTATTATATGCTAATCTCCAATCCGTCTATCCCCATCAAAGAATAATTATCCTCAAGTCCTCAAGAATTGTCGCTGGTCGTTCAAATCATGTAAATCGCTTATTTGGGGAGCGAAGCAGGAGCGTAAGACTGGTCAGGCTTGACAATCTTGGCACCAGCGAGCTGCTTGTCGGTGTAAGCAGGCCAGATGATCTGGCGCTTGGAGTTGGAGACGACAGAGAGGGTGGTGAAGCCCTGGTCAGCGCCGAACTGGTCGCTCCAGCCAGAGGTGATGGTGAAGTCGCCGCAGGTGGAGGGGCCGGCGGCGCGCTTCTTGGAGGCGCCGGGGCCCTTGACGTCGTAGCGGCACTCGTAGGGCTTGCCGTTGCCGGTGTCGATGCCGAACTTCCAGTTGCAGATGGAGTCGTCGGAGCGGCAGTAGCGCTTGGCGTCGCGGATGGTCCATTGGGGAGATGAGGCCATCATGTTGACGGTCTTTTCCTCAGCAGGAGCAGCTGAGACGCCGGCGGCGGCGATGAGGGTGAAGAGAGCAGCGGAGAACTTCATTTTGAAGGTTGGTAGTGTAGATGTGTAAGTGGAAGTGGTTTGTTGAGTGTGGATGAAGAGGCTTGAAGATGTGAGTGAGTGATGAGGATGAAAAGACACAACTTGAAGGAGAGAAGAGGGCGTTTATATAGACATCTTGAACTACAAAGTGGGCACAGTCAATCGTTCGTGGATCATGACGAAAGAGTCTGTCTCGACTGGGAGTGAGATGAAAGAGAGCTATGCGCAATGCCACTATTCTGACAACAGCCCAGCCTCGGCCACTCCCTAGTCCAAGTCTAGTTCCCACCGCAGAGCTACCATTTACTACACAACAAAACCCATAACATGCCCTGCATTCAAACCTCGTGGGTAAACTAAACGAGAACACGAGGTGATCGGCAAGCGAAGCTGGATCTCGTATTCCCCCATCCACCACATCAGGCGATCGATCAGTCAGTCTCCCTTCCATCAGGTACTCTGCATGTCGCAGCGGGTGTGGCTTTTGCGGCGTAGACAAGTATAAGCTATGCATAAAATATAATAATATGGTTAATTTACTGCATCACTAACTACTACTAATTGAGCACCAACAATTAACTACAGAAACGTTCACCTCGTATTACATGGTCTTTGCTTCGGGCTGTCGGTGCCGGGCTCAAACTGCCAAGTCGGGCCCCCCGCAATTTCACTCGGGACTTTCGGGTACAGGCCAAACAAGGAATTGATGAGACAAGAATACTAAGATAGACGACAATTATTCCGATCACGAACTAGAGTATTTCCGATAGACTTTCATCCTTTATTCTGTGTCGTTCCATAAACGTCAGAGTTGTGGAGATTTATTCGTGTACCCAAGACGATCCCCATCTTTACAGTCTCAGACAGTTGTCATGGATCCTATTGTACTCAATTCGTGTTAACGCGAGGGACAACTAACACATACAGTCTCTACTAAGCTTCCTTTTTACTAGATTGAGTCCTTCACCGCAAAATGCTCAAGGCACAGTAAAAATGTCTTGAAATCGAGACCTGAATAGATTGTTTCTACGCCACAATGCGACAACCACTCCATGTGGATATCATAAAGAACCAGCCCTTCTGGGCTGACAAGAGCTGCTGAGTATAGCGGGGTCTAGCGCCGCTAAGAATAGAAAATGGAACCTTTCTAGCGCATTCTGGGCAGACTATGCTGGCCCGTCTCCCTGCTTACAGCCAGCTGTAAAAAGAAAACAGCTCAACAATTTCTCGTATATCTTATTCTCACCGTTCAACCTCCCATTTATAAACCCCCATACCAAGACTTTTTGTACGTCATATCCTCCGATTGCCAATACAAAGCTAGAGTGTCTTTTTAGAAATAAACTCTCATTGGCGGGGAAATAAACAAGACGGATATGGCTTGGTACTCTCGTATGACTAGTTAGTCAGTGCCCAAGGTGAAATTACTGAGTCGATCATATCCCTGCCAGTACCATCACGCATCCCTTCAACTCGTATCCTTAGACCTGCATCTAGCTAGCTGTCCATCACGGGTATAGTCTGATATGTGCATGAAAACAAATCCACTAGACTTTGTTGTCATGGACTAAACAGTCTCTGGAATGCAGGGTAAATGGAACTATTTCAGGTGAGACTGCTGACCTTAGGGTAGCCTTGGGACAAAATATTGTAATTTTACTACAACTACCAATGAACATCATGTAATGATTTCGAGTTGATGCCCGTTACCGCAGATTCATGTCATCAAGTATTACTTTAGGAGATGGCCATGACAGTAAAAACATGTAGCTCTTTATTACCTCCAAGCATATCCCCCGCAGCTTACTCTGGCGCAGCTCTCCATCATCCAGATGCAGGGATCTCTCGAGTTACTCAATTAGGCAGCCTCTGCATCCCATTTAGTGGATCAACATCAGCACTACTTCAGATAACCTGAATGACATCAAGCTCGAGTCGCGACGAATCATTCTCTTCACAACTTCCAACGTGACATACTTGAAATGCAAAGCTGAAGGAATCTGCATGCACTGCGAGACGCGACGACCGGCGAGTTCCTTCTTCGTGATAGCTCGAGGTTCGTCTTTGAGCTCTCTTCATCTTCATCGAGTTAGAACTGCCTAGGACAGAGGATCATAGGAGACGGAATTGCTTTAGGCTATTTGTGCCTTTTAGACCAGTTCAATGTTTACTTATTTTTGTACCCAAAGCATAAGAGCTCTTTTAGCTAAACTACATGCCTCAGATTGAAGCGTAGGCAAGACATAAATTCGTCAAATCACAATATTCGTCTTTCGGGTCGATCCTTCCTTTTCTTTCCCACTTAGACTTAACCCTTCTGGCCACCTGTAGGAACCTTGAAGAGCACAGCCCGGCCGTCAGGGCCTTGGCCGAGAGCCTTGTCCACACGGTAGTAGCCCTTTCGCTCAAGCTGGATGAAGTCGTTCTCCTTGAGATCCGAAATGCTGGCATCGACAAGAGCATGCGTCATGGTGGCGCTGTTATCGTTGAGGAAGTCATCGAGGTTGTCATCCTTCTCTAGTGTATCCTTGGTGATAAGGGAGCCGAATTCCCAGAGCTCAGCCTTGACGAGGTTCTCGGGGTCGGCGGCGAGCCAGTGCACCTTCTTGCTGGTGGTCTTGAAGTCGCCAGCAAGGTGAAGCTCGAGGTTGAGCTCCTTGAAGGGTGAGACAGACTTGTCGAGTCCACGGACAATGGCGTTACCCCAGCTCATCAGGGTAATCTCCTCGTTGTCATCGAAAGAAGCAACGTCGGCCTGGTCGAGAAGGAGCTTGGGTCCAAAGGTAACCTGCTTTGTACCGACGTCGGGGTTCTTGACGTGCTTGGGCCTCTCCTCCTTGTAAGACTTGTCGGGGCCTCCAGTGATGGTGACAGTAACAGCATCCTTCTCCTCAATAGCCATGTATCGAGGCACAACGGGGTCGAGCATTCGCTTGTTGATGGCCCAGATGGTGGTCCAATCCATGGTGACAACGTTTCGGCTAGGACCCTGCTTCAACATGAACTCGCGGAGAGCGGGAACAGTAAGACCACGGCGGAGGATACCACGGACAGTAGGCATACGGGGGTCATCCCAGCCACTGACACGTCCAGTGTCGACGACCTTTGTGAGCTTTCGCTTGGAGAGGAATGTTTGGATGAAGTTGATACGGGCGAAATCCCAGAGGTGGACTTGTCGGAGGTTCAAGGCCTTGAGGAACCAGTGGTATTGCTCGTTTCGGTCGGCATACTCGGTCGTTCGGAGGGCGTGAGTGACTCCCTCAATGGAGTCAAGGATAGGGACGACGAGATCGTATGTGGGCTGAAAATGTTAATAACAATGAAGAGTCTAGAAAAGATGGTGCTTACGTAGATGTTCCAGGTCCAGCCTGTTCGGTGATGGGGGGCGGGCTCTTCTCCCTTCCAGTTGGGGAATCGGTAGATGACAGGGTCTCGCATGGAACCGTTGCTGGAGTCAAAGGCAATTCGTGCACGAATGCAGTGCTTTCGTCCCAAGTCGGTACCAGCCTTCATCTCTCGGAACATAGCCAAACTCTCCTCAGCAGGGCGGTCACGTCGCTTGCTAGCAAGACGGTTCTTTCGGTCGGCGCTCTGGACCTCGGGATCGGTATCATCGGCGTAGGCGTTACCGTCGAGGATCATCTTCTCGGTCATATCGTAAATCTCCTGGAAGTAGTCACTGGAGTGGGTGACCTTGTGGTACTTAATGTCCATCAACTCGAGATCGTGGAGGATAGCATCCTCAAACTCCTGCTTCTCCTTGGCGGGGTTTGTATCATCGAATCGAACGATAAGCTTTCCGTTTCCATCAGGGGAGGTCTTTGCGAAGTAATCGTTGAGGAGGGCGGCCTTTGCGTGACCAATGTGCAGGTAACCACTACAGAAAGACATAAGTTTAGGCAAAGGAGTAGATGTTAGAATGTTCAGCTTACCTGGGCTCAGGGGGGAATCGAGTAACGACACCGTTCTCGGTGTTGGAAAGGCCAATGTTGTAGTTGGCGCCTCCAGCGCGCTTCTCCTTTCCAGCGTTGAGCTTCTGGTTAAGCTCGGGGTGTGCCTCCTCAATCAGCTTGAACCATCGGGTGACATTGGTATAGGCACCCTTTCGCACAAGGCCAATAGCGACCTTGTTAGTTCGAAGAGCAGTCCAGACCTTCTCGTCATCTTCGCCCAGGCTGTAGCCGTTGAGGTAAGTACGGAGAGTAAGGTGCTTATCGAGGTCGGCAACGAGGGGTCCAAGGGTCTTGAAGTCGGCAGCGCCGATCTTCTCGGCGTCGAAGGTCATTATGGCAAATAACGGCGCCGGAAACGAATTCGAACAAGATCTCTTCTTATCAGTGTGGTGTCGGATCGTTGATCAAATCGTGATCTCGGTCGTCTGTCTTGGTGCGTAGGAAGGTTTAGATGCTCCAATTGATGGAGGGGTCAAATTCTTTGGCGGGGTGATTCTGAGCCCACCGATGACTCAAGAGGCACGTGACCAGTGTAAAGTGAGTGATAAGATAAGAACGATAAGATTGTCGTTGTAAGTGCACGCGACAAGCGTCTTGAATAACTAACTACCAGAACAAAAACATTGGCATTGAGAAGACAAATCCTTCTTGATTCATTTATTTATTTGTCTGGGCGCTGTTAAGTCAGGATACTCACAGCCGGTTTAATTACAAAGTCACACTATGGTCATCCCACACAATGCGAAGCCGGACCAGTTCTAAGCATTGACCAGCAAAATGTACTTGGCCATTAGAGGACTATCTCCTAAGCTCAGAGTATAAATGCTCTAGCTATGGAAACTCCTCTGATGGATGATTCACATGTCCCCGATTATCGGGATAGGCTTTGCAGGCTTGATACTCTTACAATCCTAGAAGTCCGGACCCGGAAACCGGGATCGTGACCGGCACAGATCCGGCCCTGAACAGTCGATCATCCATCTAGACCAGCCACTATCTGATCCTTCAGGGCATTTTATTTCCTGTGAGCTACCCTATAGCAATATCGGAAGCTCGAAAGTACCCTTGTTCTTCATGAGAGTGACGTAAGGCTTGGACTTTTTGCACCTAACACATGAATACTACACTCCTGGACAACAGTCGCGGGGCCACAAGATAGCTGCATCAATCCACGGCTGACTAACAACAAGTAACTATTCGAACTCGAACAACAGGATTGTGGGTGGTGTATCTGGCGATATCAACGCAATTCCCGATCGCTCTCCTGTGATCCAACCACCTGGAAAGCAAGGATGTGTCGCAACTGAGCAACTGCCACAAAGCGGCTAAGCCAAGAGGCTAAACCTTACTACCAGTTGCATTGAAACGGGTAAACAGCTTCGTCCGCACCTTCGGTAATTACCATGCCAAGGCCGCTCCCAGATCAGCTTGCATCATCACGTCAGCCATGCAAGGTAGCCCTTCCCTTCTTAACGGGTGTTTCGGGACTGCAGATCGACTACGCGAGTAGAAGTTCTGCACCATTACATCTAAGGGATATATGAACCATCGCCCCTTATTTTGTATCCGCAATCGAAGTTAATCCAGGCGCAGTCCTTAGTCTCTTAGCTCTTCGAGGAAGAGCACCTTTCATCACGAGGGATGTACGAGAGTAGAACACTTGGCTTCAAATGGAGGATGAACATGAGACTAGATAAACATAATGAACAGCCTAAAGCAACTTTAATTGGATAGCTCATGTCATCCTTATTCAACATTGGTGCTTTCTAATATCCCAAGCTGGCTATTAACGTTAGATCTCACAATCGGTGCAAGTAGACATGTTGAACACCGTCTGTTACAAATCAGCACAGGAATGTAGTCAATGGACTTAATAAAATACTCGCCAAGAGAATATCTCAGCTTAGAACTGCGAGTGATCGATAAGCCTGCCACGTCATGATCTGTCTCGACATACAAAGCCCGTCCCCTCGGATTCGGGAAATGTGGAGACAATTCCCAGAACACGGCCCCGGGCGGGTCCCTAACGGACTCCGATAGTGCAAAACGCGGGGGAAGAAGCTTACTGTAGTCTTACCATCAGCATCAACAATAACGTTCTCCGACATGAAATCTTACTCATACCGAAAGAAATAAATAACGCTCTAAAACTTATGCATGAATCGAAACCCAAAAGTCAGTGCGACCAATCCCACGCGAGAACGGTATGACCAACAAGGGAGACGAGTCCAAGTCAGGAGAAAAAGATCTGCTTGAACGGACCACTCAAGAAACCCGGCAACAAACAATTGGCCAATTTAGGGGTCTGGTCTAACCATCCTTGGATGAAGAAGTCTCCACTGCTGTTGACAGCTGGGGCTCAAAATTAACGAAGAACCTTCCATGCCCCAGCTTTTTTTCGACGACATGCCTTTGGGGTTCTCTTCTTTTACATGTGTTGGTTTGACACTCGTTTCAAGAGCACCCACCACAGGACCTATTGAGCCCTTTCTTTCTGCCTAACAAGTGTGAAGCCGCAAGATAATTATGAAGGTAAATATTTGTAAGTATATGGCAATTTGACAGTCAGTGTCAACACCTGTTCAATCATCTCCTCTTACACCGATTCTCCCTACCCATCTTCCCTAACAGGAACAGCCCAACCAAAACACCTTTACCAACGCCAGATCCGTCCCTCAAAACCTCATGCATTATAAAACCTACAATCACTTCCATTAGACCTCAATCTTCTCCCTCTCTGGCGATGCACTCCCAGTACTCTCATCAGTATTGGTATCTGTAGGACTTCCCACATCCCTCTGCGCAAACGAACTATACATCAAAGACTTTTGCACACAAGTACATCTTTTCAAAAGCTCTTCGCAACGCTCAAGTCGTGCGATGAGTTCCTTTGTGGGCTTGCGACGACTGCGCTTGGGAGCTGGTGTACTTGGGATGCATTGTATTCCTGCCTGTTGGGGATTAGTTTGTGTTTATTACTTAGTAGTCAAGAGTGTCAGTGCTGGTGTTGATGATATATACCTTTATGCAGAATGAACATGGGCTTTTGCGATCGCATTTCTTCTTGCGCTGTTGACACAAAACACAAGCTAGAATTCGTGGTGGACGTTGCTGGTCAAAAGCCATGTTTACTTCCGTTTGTCTGTATTGAGATGATGACTGCGTCTGTAGATACGATACGCTTATGGAAGCGAAGAGAAGGATTTCTGATTAGATAGTCTGAGTCTCGGTCTTCCATCAGGATTGAATCCGAGGAGGGGGCAAGCCGGAGTATTTGCTGCATGCTTGACTCTGCTTCTGTCGACCGTCTTTCGGTAGCGGACAGAACACAGGAACCCGATACCCACTCGGGGTCGGGAAGTCGACGGAACCCGTGAGTTGACAAACCGGATCCACCATCCCTTCGGTGCGACGGGGACGAGGATGTATCCGGTACCTTGGTATTAAGAGCTGAAGCGCCTGCAGCAGGCTTATGATGGTGACACATTTCATTCTTTGTTGGTCTTGACCTATTACATCTTTACTTGAACCTTTCTTTTGTTCTACGTTTAATTAAATACTCATCTAATACTCAGACCTGATTTGTATGTCATCTCTGTCTCCTGTTCTCCTGTAGCCTACTCATCCACCCAACAAGGCACTTTTAGAACCTCATTGGCAAAGCGGACAGATATTTGTCTTGCAGCGCAACACCATGACTGCCCCTGAGGCAAACATGAGCTCAGCTCGCTCAGGACACAGTAGCCACGACACAATCGTCAACGCGGAGCCTGTCTCGACCGAGAAGCCCCTTCATCCCGCCTCCGCCCCAGGCGACCTGACCACTTCAACCGACGACGAAGATGAAGGCCAACAAACCAAAGAGATGGTCCGACGCCACTCCATCGTGAGAGATCTCGCCCGCCAGTATACAAACACTTCGCACCATTTCCAGGGTAGCAACGCCGATCTCTTCAATGCAGCCGACCCAGACTCTCCTCTCAATCCTCATAGTGAGAAGTTCAACGCTAGAGCATGGGCCAAGGCCGTGTCGAAAGCGATGGGTGAGAACGGCTCTGGCTTCCGTCAGAGCGGTATTTGCTTCCAGGACATGAACGTCTTCGGATACGGTGCGGAAACCGATTATCAGAAGGATGTAGGTAACGTTTGGCTCGGTCTGCCCAGCATGGTACGAAATGCTTTCGCTCCGAACCAGGGCAAGCGCAGGATTGACATTCTCCGCGGTTTTGATGGTGTCGTCAATGCAGGAGAAATGCTCGTCGTTCTGGGTCCTCCTGGTTCAGGATGCTCCACGTTCCTTAAGTCTGTTTCGGGAGAGACAAACGGTATCTATATTGATGACAGCACTTACTTCAACTACAACGGTGTTCCCGCGGACGAGATGCACAAGTATCACAAGGGCGAGACTATCTATACGGCTGAAGTAGATGTTCACTTCCCCATGCTCTCGGTAGGCGACACACTCACCTTCGCCGCGCGAGCACGATGTCCCCAGAACTTGCCATCCGGTATCAAGCACAACCAGTACAGTGACCACATGCGCGACGTTGTCATGGCCATGTACGGCATCAGCCACACTGTCAACACTCAAGTCGGCGACAACTACATTCGAGGCGTGTCAGGCGGCGAGAGAAAGCGTGTCACAATTGCTGAGGCAACGCTTTCCAACGCCCCCTTTCAATGCTGGGATAACTCAACCCGTGGTTTAGATTCGGCCAACGCGATCGAGTTCTGTAAGACTTTGCGTCTGCAGTCCGAGCTCTTTGGACAGACATGCGCTGTCTCGATCTATCAAGCGCCTCAGACAGCATACGATCTCTTCGACAAAGCACTCGTTATTTACGAAGGACGCCAGATCTTCTTCGGTCCCGCCGATGAAGCAAAGGCATACTTCATCAACCTCGGCTTCGAGTGTCCCGACCGTCAAACTACGCCTGACTTTTTGACATCCATGACTGCACCAGCCGAGCGTGTGGTTCGCCCTGGTTTCGAGAACAAGGTCCCACGTACACCCGATGAATTCGCCGCTCGATGGAAGGAGAGCCGAGAGTATCAGATCGTCCGCGCCGAGATCGAAACCTACAAGAGTCTTTACCCCCTGAATGGTTCCAGCGCTGATGCATTCCGCGAGAACAAAAAGTCAGCGCAGGCAAAGGGTCAAAGACTCAAGTCCCCGTTTACTCTGTCTTACATGCAACAAGTCCAACTTTGTTTGTGGCGAGGCTGGAAGCGTCTCATCGGTTCGCCGGGTGTGACCATCTTTGCGCTGGTAGCAAATACTTGTATAGCGCTCATCGCCTCATCGCTCTTTTACAACATGCAACCCACCACCGGAGACTTCTTCAAGCGCGGCGCCGTTTTGTTCCTGGCAGTCTTATCCAACGCTTTCGCATCGGCCCTTGAGATCTTGACGCAGTATTCTCAACGTCCCATAGTTGAGAAGCACGCTCGCTATGCTTTCTATCACGCCTCTGCTGAATCGTTCGCTTCTATCCTGGTTGATATGCCCTACAAGATCAGCAATAGCATTCTGTTCAATGTCACGCTTTATTTCATGACGAATTTGAACAGAGATGCTGGCGCGTTCTTCTTCTATCTACTTGTGTCGTTCATCATGGTACTTGCCATGTCTGGTATCTTCAGATCCATGTAAGTCTCACTTATCCTTTCATGAAGTCTCACTAACAATTGCAGTGCATCGCTTTCTCGTACCCTCTCTCAAGCCATGGTTCCAGCTTCGCTCCTCATCCTCGCCCTTGTCGTCTTCGCAGGCTTCGTCATCCCAACGGATTACATGCTTGGTTGGTGTCGCTGGATCAACTATCTCGACCCCGTGGCCTACGCCTTCGAGTCCCTCATGGTCAACGAATTCTCCGGTCGCAACTTCACCTGTACCGCTTTCGTTCCCAGCGCTATGATTCCAGGATACGAGGACGTCGGTGCTTTCAACAAAGCCTGCTCAACAGTCGGCGCTGTCCCAGGCCAGAGTTTCGTCAATGGTGACGCCTACCTCAACTCCGAGTACAAGTACTACCACGCTCACAAGTGGCGCAACGTGGGTATCCTCATCGCCATGACACTCTTCAACCACATTGTCTACATCGTTGCTACAGAGTACATCTCTGCCAAGAAGTCAAAGGGTGAAGTCCTCGTCTTCCGTCATGGTCACATGCCTGCCGCCTCCAAGACCAAGTCCGACCCCGAAGCCGCCTCTTCCAGCCCCATCCCCGTAACTGAGAAGATGAACAACGAAAACGCCAACATCCAGGGCTCTACGAGTGTCTTCCACTGGAACAACGTATGTTACGATATCAAGATCAAGGGCGAACCGCGACGCATTCTCGACAACGTAGACGGCTGGGTCAAGCCCGGAACACTTACAGCATTGATGGGTGTGTCCGGTGCTGGTAAGACGACTCTTCTCGACTGTCTCGCTGATCGTATTTCTATGGGTGTCATCACGGGTGAGATGCTTGTCGATGGCAAGATACGCGATGATTCGTTCCAGCGCAAGACAGGCTACGTGCAGCAGCAGGACCTTCACTTGGAAACTAGCACCGTTCGCGAAGCTTTGACTTTCAGCGCTCTTCTTCGTCAGCCCGCTTCAACCCCACGTGCAGAGAAGATCGCCTACGTTGATGAAGTCATCAAGCTATTGGACATGCAGGAGTACGCAGATGCAGTAGTCGGCGTCTTAGGCGAAGGTCTCAACGTTGAACAGCGCAAGCGTTTAACAATTGGTGTTGAGCTCGCCGCCAAACCGCCTCTACTCCTCTTCGTCGATGAACCTACTTCCGGTCTTGACTCACAGACATCTTGGGCTATCCTCGACCTCCTCGAGAAGCTGTCCAAGGCAGGTCAATCTATCTTGTGTACCATCCATCAACCGTCCGCAATGCTCTTCCAGCGCTTTGATCGTCTTTTGTTCCTCGCCAAGGGCGGTCGCACGATTTACTTTGGCGACATCGGCAAGAACTCTGAGACCCTCACCAATTATTTCGTGAAGAACGGTTCTGATCCCTGTCCTAAGGGAGAGAACCCTGCTGAATGGATGCTCGAGGTCATTGGTGCGGCGCCTGGTTCTCACACTGAGATTGACTGGCATCAGACGTGGCGAGAAAGCCCCGAGTACCAAGAGGTTCAAACTGAGCTCCAGCGTCTCAAGTCCGAGGGTGGTGCGAATGGTGCTGGGCATAAGGATGATCCCGAGTCGTATCGTGAGTTTGCTGCGCCGTTTGGCGAGCAGCTTCGCATTGCTACTATGCGTGTTTTTCAGCAGTACTGGCGCACTCCATCGTATATTTACTCCAAGGCTGCTTTGTGTATCCAGGTTGGACTGTTTATCGGTCTTGTCTTCCTCAATGCCCCATTGACTCTTCGAGGCTTGCAGAACCAGATGTTTGCCATCTTCCAGGTCTTGACAGTCTTTGGTCAATTGGTCCAGATGCAGGTACGTCGACATCCCCAGTGTTATAGCAATGAATATTTACTAACTATTGCAGATGCCTCACTTTGTCACCCAGCGATCCCTCTACGAAGTCCGCGAACGCCCCTCCAAGACATACAGCTGGAAGGTCTTCATGCTATCTCAGATCATGGTTGAAATCCCCTGGAACAGTCTCATGTCGGTCTTCATGTTCGTCTGCATCTATTATCCCGTCGGCTTCCAGAAGAACGCCGAGTTTGCAGGCCAGACAGCTGAACGGGGCGGCCTCATGTGGCTTCTCTTCTGGCAATTCCTCGTCTTCACTTGCACCTTTGCGCATGCCGCCATCGCTATCACCGACACAGCTGAGGCAGGTGGTAACTTGGCCAACGTCATCTTCATGCTTTGTCTGTTCTTCTGTGGTGTTTTGGCGACGCCCGACAACATGCCCGGGTTCTGGATTTTCATGTACAGAGTGTCGCCATTCACTTATCTGGTCTCTGCAATTTTGTCTACTGGCCTTGCTAATACGGAGGTTACGTGTGCGGCAAACGAGTATACCGTGTTTGATCCCCCGAATGGCTCTACCTGTGGAGAGTATCTGGAGTCTTACACCAAGGCAGCTGGTGGTTATGTGCTCAACCCAAGTGCGACATCCGAGTGCAACTTTTGCACTATCAAGGACACCAATGTCTATCTTGATGCGCTCAGCTCCAACTACGATAATCGCTGGAGGGACTTTGGTATTGGAATGGTGTATATTGTTGTCAACATTGTCGGTGCTCTGTTCTTGTACTGGCTTGTTCGCATGCCCAAGAACAAGAACAAGAAGAAGCAGTAAACAACCTTGAGCTTTGGCCGATCATTCTCTTCTTTCTCTTTCTACTTTTTGTTTTGAGTTTCTTATCTTGGTCTTTTTGTGGAAGGGTTTTGGAAATTATTATAGAAGGTGGATTTGTACTTAGAAACGCAATAATAGAACGCAAGGTTATTGTTTAGAGACGTATTCGCAATACGTGTACTTTGTCTAATCAGTAACAAATTCTTCCTTTTGAAATCCTTCTCAAGTCGCCAAGTGATTCATTCTTACAATTGAAGACTCCGTCATTGCCTTGGTTTCCGACATGATCCTGAATAGCCGGTATTGCCGACATTGCCGTGACGTTGACGCTCTATCCTGGACGACACCTCAAGGAGGGCGGATTCCTAAGCAAGGATGTCGTTTTTTATAGAGTTAATGGCGATCACTAAAAATATGCTAATTTATTGGTTGTGAATATGGTGAAGCAGTTGATCTGCAAGTCTTGAGATGGAAGTGGAAAATAACGTTGACGCTGACAACATATTGTGAATGACATCAACCCACCAACGCTGATCAATTGGCTTTGTAGAAACAGGAAGGAAGTTGATAATTTTTAAACGCTAGTTATCATTAGACATTGAGCATTTGACCATCATTCATGTTTACTATGAGCAAGTCTATACGTTCGGACTAATGGAACTCAACTACTTGATCAACAAGGCATGCTTATAACTTCACGATCACAGCCCTACTTACAATCAGTCATTTCCTTCAACAGTCCCAATTACCCAACTATACAAATCTAGTATAATAAGCCACAAGTAGTTGTAGTAATTACCAACATTGACTGGCCCTGCAAATCTCAATGCAATGCAACCCTTTATCCTGCCGACCCCAAAACGCCGATCTAGCCGATGCCGATGCCGCAACATCGGAGGGTCAACCCCGTTTTAACCCCAGACTCTGACTAGGTCTAAGCTATACTGTACATAAAACTACCATTAATAAACGTCCACATCCCAACCTCCACACCCTCATCATGGTCCTCGCTTGTCTTGTCTTCAGTCAAAATGGCTGATACCTCAGATAGCGTCTGTCCCACTCTCCGCGATGAAGAACCTCTTCCACTTCATGACGAAAAGACAAGAGACGATGCCGCTTCAGCACAAAGCCAAACCAACGATGAACAAGATCAACCTTGCGATATCCCGGAGGGACCTCCAGATGGTGGTTTAAAAGCTTGGTTACAGGTCGTAACAGGTCATCTCGTTGCCTTTAACTCATGGGGCTACCTCATCAGCTTCGGCATCTTTCAACCATACTACGAATCCCAATTCTCCCTCCCTCCCTCGACAATCTCATGGATCGGGAGCCTAGAAGTCTGCCTCATTTTCTTCATCGGAACATTCTCCGGGCGCGCCTTTGATGCAGGCTATTACCGAACAGCATTGGCCGTAGGACTCTTCCTGCAGATCCTCGGTGTCTTCATGACCAGCATCGCATCAACGTACTGGCAAGTCCTCCTCGCGCAGGGAATATGTCAAGGCTTAGGAAACGGAATCATCTTTGCGCCGACAATAGCAAACATATCTACATACTTCACTCGCAAAAAGACAATTGCTATTTCGGCTGCGGCCTGTGGTGCTGCTACAGGTGGAATGGTGTTCCCTCTGATTGCGCAACAGCTTCTGCCCAAAATTGGCTTTCGATGGACGGTACGCGTGATGGGATTGGTAGTGGCCGTTTCATCTGCGATAATCATGATCCTTGCTAGGACGAGACTCAAGGCGAGAAAGGCTGGACCGCTTGTTGAGTGGGCGGCGTTTAAAGAGCCTGCGTATGTTTTGTTTGCAGTGGCCATGTTCTTCACATTGTGGCCGACTTGGATCTCGTACAATTATGTAAGTCTTATCAGCTCAAATAGTATAAGACAGAGACTAACAATTCAGGCTCGTCAATATGCAACAGACAAACTCGACGGTTCAGCCTCAGACTCATTCCTCATGCTCATCGCCATAAACGCAGTCGGCATCCCAGGCCGTATGGTATCAGCCTTTTTGGCAGACCGATACTTTGGTGCTATAAATGTCTTTATCCCAACTATCTTCTCCGCAGCATTGTGTCTGTATATGTGGTCACAAGTCTCGACACTCACAGGAGGTTTCATCTGGGTGAGTATATTCGGATACTTTGGGGCCGCAATTCAGAGTCTTTTCCCCTCATGCTGTGCGAGCTTGACATCGGATCTATCCAAAGCAGGTACGAGAATTGGAATGATCTTCTCGATTATTAGTTTTGCTGCTTTGACTGGATCGCCTTTGGCTGGCAAGTTGATGCAGGCGACGGGAGGAAATTATTTGGCTGCGCAGATGTGGGGTGGGAGTAGTATGGTGTTGGGAATGTGTTTATTGTATGCTGCTAAAAGGGCTGAGGCTAGACAAAAGACAATAGAATAGACTATAGACAGTAGATAATAATGATATTTATTTATTTATTCTATTAGGTACTGGCTGTATCATGGTGTATCGTGCTGTTTTGTGTAGACCTCCACCAATTGTATCCCCATTAGAGGAGGACCCTGCCGTCATAACCACTAAAAAATCATCACCACCAAAACTCCTCCCCTCCAATTTCAACATCATCACTCCTCCACAAGCATGTCCCCAGCACCATGGATATGTCGATCCTGCACAAGAGCACTATCACGTCCTCACGTGCGCCAATTCATCCGCTTCGCAAGCAATGGTACGACCCTCACCAGCGCTCATGTCTCAAACCCAAAAGCTAATTGACCCTCCAGATGCCTCTCCCCTCCTCGCACCAGCCCTCCTTCAACGCGCCCAATCCCTAACGACCGAACATGACGCCCTCCAAAAGAACCTCAACTCCTCCTTCGATTCCAACACAGCGAAACGCGTCGGTGAACTCTCCCGCGTAGCAGAAGCCCTGAAAGCATGGGAAAAGTCACAATCATCCGTCAAAGAGCTAACGCATATGCTCGACGATTCAAGTCTGGACGAAGACCTCGCCGCCATAGCTCGAGATGAACTCTCCTCCGAGACGGGCCAACTCGAGTCTCTCGCCCGCAAACTTTCCGCTGGCTTAACGCCCCGACACCCTTTCGCCGATTTCCCATGCATGCTCGAATTTAGACCAGGGCCAGGTGGTCTCGAGGGGAGATACTTTATGGATACGCTGTTCAAGATGTACAAGGCGCTTTGCATGCGTAGAGGATACAGGCACACGGTAGTCAAATATGAATTCGCAGACGGCGCAGGCGATTCATCTTCATCCGCTGGCGAAAACCCCCTCCAGGAAGCTATTCTCGAAGTCCATGACCAAGGCGCCTTCGATATTTTCCGCAGCGAAGCAGGTATGCATCGCGTACAGCGCATCCCCAGTACCGAGACAAAAGGCCGAGTCCATACGTCCGCCGTCGCCGTCTGGGTCCTCCCCTCGTTTCCCGAGAACGGCGCCACCAGCATCGACTTTGACGACCCGGAGAGCGACTTCTACGTGAACCCGCAAGAGGTCAAGATCGAGACCATGAGGGCGCGTGGTGCAGGAGGACAGCACGTCAATAAGACCGAGTCTGCTATTCGTATGACGCATTTACCCACGGGAACAACAGTTTCCATGCAGGATCACAGGTCGCAGCAGCGCAACAGGGAAGAAGCGTGGAAATTGCTGCGATCTCGAATTGCAGACCAGAGAAGAGAGCAGCGTGAAGAAGAGGCGTCGCAATTGAGGAACAGTGTTCTGTCAAAGACGCAGATTACTCGGGGTGACAAGATCCGCACGTACAACTACAACCAGGACCGATGCACCGACCATCGAGCTGGCATTGACGTGCACGGTTTGCCGAATGTGCTGGAGGGTGGAGAGAAGCTGGATAGAATCATGGACGGCGCAAAGGATTGGTTGGTTAGCAAGGACATTGAAGTTCTCGTTGCGGAAGAAGAGGTCAAGGAAAAGGACAAGACCAAGGGAACAAAATAGACCTGTACAACATAGAAGCTGTATATTACCACGTACAAAACCCGCTGTAAGATAGATTTGCCGAAAGATATCATGCTAGATAAGATGGTATTGGTATAAAAGACAATTCCCTCCATCATCAAGTGCGTCATATGCCCATGCCAATGTTCCCTGCGCAATATAAAGATCAAACTCCAGGAAAGATCTAGAGTCGTTAATACTTCGCGCTTCCCATTCAACTCCATGCAATAAAGCAGTCATAAGTCCCTCATATATCCATCACATTAACCCTCCCAAAACCACCTTTCCAATAGTAGCCACCTCTGTCTTGACATGGCTTCGGCTCTGCTCTTCGAAATCTCGCACAAGGCCTTGAACTATAATCTTGCGTACTCGCGAATCCGCTTTTGTGAAGAGCTCGGCGACAGGTGCCGAACATTCCTTTGGTGATGGGACCAGAGCGAGGAATCTCGTGTAACAATCGATTAAGACATCGCAGAGCGTCGCAAAAGTCTCGAAATAATCAGGGTCGAACGGTAATGAGGGCGTCAATAAATATGTGTACTCCTCGCCCGGGAGAAGATCCGTCTCGGAAGCTGCAAAGTTCATTACAGATGGTGCGGGACCACCGGCAGCTGGCATGGGAGCCATCTCATCGACCATGGGATGCATGTCTGCTGCAGAAGTCGAGCGGCGTGATTTACCACCAGGGCGACGAAACATACTGGGGAGACGAGCGCGGGTGAGTGATGTAGCTGTAGATGAGTCGCCGTGGAGCTGCTGGAAGGAATCGAATTCGGAAAGGAGGGAGTTTAGACTTCGGAGGAATTCGATTGATGTGGACGAGTAAAGATCGATGATTGTCGGGAGGGATAGACCAAGGAGGAGGTGGTTTGTTGCTTTGCGGCCAAGCTTTCGGGCGTCGAGGGAGGGCATGCGGCTGAGGTCGGTCTTCTCGTAGAGATATGTCTTGAACCAGTATATGCGGCCTTCATGACTATCACATACTATTAGCTCCTGTTTAATACCTTGCGTCTCAATTCTTGACGTACGCTTTCCGTAGATACTCAAGTGTCGCTATGCGCTTGTTGGCAAGCTCTGTGACATGGTGGTGCATAATACTAGCTTCATTCTGCTGCCACATCCCCGACGTTCCCACAGCGCCATTCGGCATAAAGCCCAAAGGCGTACTCGGCACACCCCCGCCATGAAGGGTTGTCGACCCCGTCGCGCTCCGACTCAGCATCTGGTTTTGTGTATCTATAGGCGTCGCGGTAGATGCTTCACTGTCCGACGGTCGCGGCGCAACCTTTGCAGCAGCAGAGAGCGCGTAGTCAGGTAGAGCCGGGGGCGCCGCAGCATCCGTCACGTAAGCGTTGGGGCCGTTTCCGAAAGAGCTACCACGACGACTACCCAAGGATGTTTTGCGAGAGAAGGAAGCCTTGCGGTCTTTGGGGAGGAGACTTGTGTTGAGAGGGTCGATCGAGTTGCCTTCGCGGGTTGTCGGGCGAGAGGCGGTGTTGTTGGAAGAGGAGAAGATGGAGGTTGAGAAGATGGGCGTCCCGTTGGAGTTTGGCGTTTTCGGCGGCATTGTGAAGAAGCGATTACAGAATATGCCGTTGGACTAGCCGTGCGTTCAGGAGGTTGAGAGGAGGGAGGGGTCGGGGGGAGTGTGTGATCGGCAGTGGAGGAGCTGACACTGGCGTTATTTTTCGTCGAAGCCGTTCGCGGATTGCAGCGTCCTAGAGGATTCGAAGAGGTAGGTATGGAGATGTTTGTGTGATGTTTCGTTTCAGTAGATGAGTAGGTAGATCGGCAGTCGTTCTGCATGCGCCATGCGCCCAGATCTTATGTTTTGTTTTTCCCTTTTTGCTTTTTCGGTTATCAGATCTATTAATCGTGATTTAATATCGATCGTCTTGAAGAGAATGGTCGTGAAGCTTGAAGCGAAGCGAGACGAGGCGAGGCGATGTATCCGGGATTGGATTGGATTGAACCCCTGGTTTCGTTTTGGGATTGTGGATGCCGAATGAGGATTGGTTTTGAAATTGGGTGCAAGGAAAATTAAAGATCCAGGGTAGTTAAATGGTCCCACTATTCCTCCGAAACACTTGAGGTGGACTTTTTATACAAACAGAATAACAACTATTCGTGGGAATTTGCTAGTCTAGTTTGGTTACATAGTTCGAGTAACTGGTGGGTTATTGGATGGCTACGTTTGGCTTGAATGATGTCCATTTGAAACCTCTCTTGTCAAGCTAGATTCATGGATAGAAGAAACCTGACACATGTCCTATCTGAACTCCATTCCATACTACACAGATAGAAATCTCTTGGGAGGCATCGTGGAAGGGTGAGAGAGTCTGGCAAGGTATTGTTCACCGTAAACGATTATGCTAATTAGAAAACCTCACTGTAAATCAGCATCAAATACCAAAGTCTGACCACAACGTATAAAACCTCACAACAACACATGTGTTCTGGATACCACTCATGCACGAGTCCGATAAAGCTATCTCGATGCGTAATATTGTCCGAGTAAACAAGCACGGCTAAAGAAAGGCCCAATATTTATGCTAAACTTGACGCGTTGATAACAGCTATCACTGTTTTCTGTCTGGTAATGAAGTCTTCAGTCTTCGTATTTCAACTCCTAGGTTTTTTCAATATCGATTCATATCTGTTGCTCGTTTCATTACCATTTACCCATTCCATCTCGTCTCGTCTGACTCGTTTCTCATTAGCTTAGTCAATCACGAAGTCTCCTCCCTCTGTAAACTCGTTATGCATACTGAACTCCTCAAACTGCGCAGCAAGATCCTTCACCTGTCCGCCACCCTGTTTCGTAGCCTCTCGATCAAAATCCAGCACAAAGCTCCCAAAAGCCCCTTCTTTCTTTTCCGGCTTTGGTCGTTGCCCTTCCAAAGCACGCATGAGTCTGTTTGCTTCAGCGGCTGACATACTTCCATCGCGCATGGCCATGGCTAGCAACCCCTTCCCAACGGGTTCGAAGACAGGGAAGCACCCGCCGAGGTCCTGGCATGCTGCGAGACACACCAGGAAGTAGAAATACCAGTTGGGATTTTTGTCGACATTGTCTTGTTCGTCTTGGTCAGTGATGATGTAGTCGGGCTGTAAAGTTTGGTTTTGGAGCGCGGCGTCACGGATTATTGTGTTGCTCACGTGCACCACCGCTGAGCTTAGAACGCTGAGGGAGTGAGCGTGCGGGTGATAGAGACGGCTGATGAGAATGAGACGTTGAAGCTGGTTTATAGAGGCACGTAGGACAGCTTTGGGAGATTCCAATGTAGCAGGGCTCAGGTGCTCATTGTTAGGATCCATGATAAAAGGATGAAAAATATTTGTGATAGCGACATGCACTAGAATACTGATCAAAAGTTAGATGCATCCACTCAAAAGGTGAGAGCATGGGTCTTACTTGAACGCCAGAACGTGGTCAGTCATATTTCGTGGATCGGTAGACGACATCTCCGGTGGCAAAGAATCTGTAAAGGACAAAATCTTTTGATACTTGGCCTCGACGAAAGCCAGAGGAATCCTTATCGATGCACCCTGCTGGGCAAAGTAAACAGCTACAACCTCTTGCATTATGGTCCACAGCTCACACAGCGCTTGAAATGTTTTGCCTGTATAGTCAGGGATGAAATGTCGAGGCCAGTGAACTGCTAACCTTTCATCTATCATATCTTCGTTATTTCTGCCTGGAACAGGAAACATGGGTGGGAATGTAATGGGTCTCGTTGGCACCCAGAACGAGTTCAGTCTGAGGAGTCAGCAAGGGCTCCTAAAGAGTATGAAATGATGAACTTACGTCAGGTAGCTGTACGCGCCCCAGGCTGTATGGGCTGTTGCACGCTTGGCATCGGGTTCCATAGCCTCGAAAGACGCAGCATTTTCAGGTGTATGCCTCACACCAAAAAGTTTCATCCGCTCAGCCATTGCGCGCCCATCCTCGAGAAGTTCATGGCTGTCGATGTCTGATCTTTGCAGATGGCAACTGACGCTTAGCATGAGAATAGCAGCTACGTTGACAAGCGAGTCGGTCGATCTCTCAGCGCGCCACAAAACACCAGCGTCCCTTACGAAATCTTGACTCAAAGCGCCAACGGCTTCGTCAACGACGGAGTAAGCTTGCTGTATGGTGGATCAAACGTCGGTTAGCGGTTGACAGGGTGTGGCGAGAGTGGGTGGCAACACTTACACAGGCGTGGGCCAGCAGGGCATTAACTAGGAATGATGAGCAGTAGTCATGTCGGTGCTGGACGAGGTCGTGTATAAAAAGGTTGGGGTCGAAGAAGCCAAAGATGGCGTGGTTGCCTTGAAGGTAATGTGAAATAGCACCAGCAGCGACTTGATCTTCAATAGACACGCCGGTCCAGTATCCGATCTGCAATCTGTGCAACCTTTCGTCACAGTATGTGTCTCGATGAGGCCCGACAGAATCTTCCTCTTGTTTAATACTGGGTCGTTCAGACGACTGCGTGTTTGGTGTAGCGCCAGCTTGACCACTACTGGACGGCGTCGAAGGCGACATGGTGTCAGACGGCGAGGAACCCTCGAGCAAATGAATTTGACCCTGGGACGATCTCTGAACAGGCCTCAACCTGGGATCGGCGCTTAACGAGGCGAGGTCCAAGGGAAACAAAGTGGGATACGCCATGCCATGCCGCACTGTCAGCTCAAACTCAAGACCTGATGATGTGGGAGGCGATATCGCCTGCGCAGTCTGTATGCTGGAAGGTCGATGCCTTCCATGCATACTGCCCTGGAGAGAAGACAAGGCATCGGCGAGGTTACTCGTGCTTCTCAGTTGGCGATGAGCAGCGAGGGCTTGGTCTTCAGGTAAAGAGAGCAGAAACTCGAGAATATCACGGTGCTCTTTGAGTTCCCTTTCTACATTGGAGACATGGTCGACGCTGTAGACACAGGTAGTACCCCATCTCTCACACTTTGAACAGCTGGGTCTTTTTCCGTCACACTACAAGACAAAGGCAGTGGGGGTCAGATCTGGGAGGTCAAGGGAGAAACAGGAACAGGAACAGGGAACTTACACGAGCCTTTTTGAGACGACAGTTCTCGCAGGCATTGGGCCTGTTGGCGCGTCTCCGCTTAGCAACCCGTTTATCTGGGTCCTGACCGCCAGAGCCTCCCGAGGTATCGGGTGCGGGAAGGATAGGTTGGTAATGAGACTGAGGACTCATGGCTATGGCTGACTGACTGACGCTATCCTACCTAGGTAGGTACTGTTGTACTGTGTCTGTACTTGAATGATGATCAGCCCGTCCAAGGGCCAGTCCCCCTGGACGCGCCGCAGCTGCTACTGGAAGGGGAAACCTTTTTTTTGCTTCTCTGAACTGGGTTACAGTACAGTACAGTCAGTAGTGTAACTTGACCTTTGACAGGCGCGTCGGTAGCACAAGGTTGTACTATACTAGGAGGAAATATAGAGGATGGAGTGCCCCGACAACCTGGGGGTCGGGTATGTAGTGCAAGGGGAGCGGGCGGCCGCTAAAAAAAAGATATCTCGATCGTGGAGTTGACAAGCCTCCCTGAAGATCGGATCAGGCCCCCAAAGACAGATTGATGATAATTTCACCATGCTAGCTTTTGATTCGTTAGAATGGTTGCTTAGTGTACTTTTGACAGCAGGATTTCAGAGCTTTACTCTAAGGAGTAAAAGATCAGACTACCCCGGTTATGAGGCGGGTTTAACGAAAGAAAGAATGATGTTCAAAAACAGAGCATCTCCAGGTTCATATGGTGGAAGAACAAGGTAGGGAAAGTTGTATATGACGCTTGGATGTAGTATCTGTTAAATAGTAATCGTTGAAATGTCACTCTTGAGCAATAGTCCAGTTAGAGCTTTAGTTTGAGTAACGCTAAGGACCCCTGTATTTTTGCGTTTACATTTAACAATTGGTCACAAATATAGACGTCACACTTACAGCATTATTATATATACTACAGTGTCCATAGTCTTGAAGACATATTCAGAATCACCAAGTACGTTCTGAAGAAACAACATCCTTATACAACTACTGCCGGGCTGGGAACGAAACCCAAGTCAATCTTTAGCCTCCATGCCATTCTATTACGAATACTCCCGCCAGCGATGGACAAGTCCTGGCTGATCCCTCAATCCTTTCAATGACAGACCCAAAAGAGCAAGAATTCATTAGCGTTGCTCTTGGTCATCTCAGATCATACATAACTTAACAGCACCCACCAGAACCACAACTATGTCCATGTCCATGCCCATTCTCATGAGCCTTCTTCGCATCCCTCTCCTCCAACCCCTCAGCCTCTTTACTCGAACAACTCACATGAAAAGCGCTCAACTTCAATAAACCCTCCATCTCCCTCAACAGGCCAATATTCTGCTTAAAATCATCCGTCTCACGAAATTTCTGATGAGCTTCCAGACTCGGCCAGCCGATGAAGGCAACGAGCATAGCACCTGAATTGCCCTCATCGCCACGGATCGGCACGTCATTCTCAACACTCCAGCCGTAGCTGATACCGCGCCAGTCTGGTGATGCCTTGAGAGCTTGCGCGGCGAACTGTTCCAGACGACGTGTTGCGGCGGCACGAGATGAAATTGAGTAGTCAGAAGGGAAAAAGGCGACGAGAACTTCTGTCACAGGAGACCTGGCGCTGTCGAGGACGTCCTCTGGGGGAAAAGGGCTGAGAGTTACATGCTTGTTCATCGATTTCTCAAAGTCAGCCAGTGGCTTGAGAGATTCTATGATAGGGGCATGGTCACTTGTCAAGTCAGCATTGCACAGGTATATCCCCTCTCACAAAACTCACGCGCTCTTAGGATAATTCTCATGATCCTCGAGGGTATCCCAGTCCAAGAATAGCCATAGAGTAGAAGGATTCTCAACCTCCAGACTGGTGTAAACTCGTCGTGCGCCTGGTTGCCTCAGCACCGTCTCGATAACATTTTGATAAGTCTTGGCAGCGGCGGATTCATCAAAGACATTTACGCCTTCTTTGAGAGTGACGTATGAGAACTCTGTCACGTTTTTAACTTTGGATGCCATTTTGAGAATTTTAATTGAGTAGTTAAATAAGGAAGAAAGGAGGGTGTGATATAAGTATGAGGTTGAAATAGGAGGGGTAAATGTAAGGTGAGGTGAAAGTGAGGTGATGGTGGGGTCGATCCACGTGTCTCGTCTTTTCCTTTCATCCGCATGGAACAAGGGAAGTTAACCTTGTTGATATTGATAAGTCAACTAAATGGGTTATTGAAAAGTAAACAAGTTGATTAAATAATATTTTAAAATCGTTCCCTAACTATAAAAGTCGGGTCATTTATTTACTTCCCGGCTCCGCTAGCCTTTATAGCAGATCATCCCGTTCTGAGGAAAATACCAGGATAAATCCTTAACTGGAAGACTAGTTAGGTCTTAATTGTTTCTCTTTCTTAATAGCTATTATGATTTACAACTTGCATGTAGCTGTCAGGTATAGGAAGAGAAAGGCGATAGCCAAAGTGACATAGACTAAATCTGCATTCCTAGCGGTAACAAGATCCCCTGCCTTACATCTAAGCTCTATCTTATCTCATCGCTTAAGTCCATGCCTCTGAAACCAATTCTGATGATGTTCCTCCTCCCACTTCTTCTCCGCTCTTCTTAGCGTCGCCGAAACATCCCAAAAGTCTCTCTTCTGCGCAACGTCTCTCGCCGTTCTCCCCTTTGCATCCTTAACTGTCGGATCAGCTTTGTAATCTCGCAACAGTCTCACAACCTCCCTCTTCTCCTCATCCCCATCTGCTGCTATACTAGCAGCGTAGTGCAAAGGTGTTCGTCCATCGGCAGTCTTTGCATTGGGATCGGCGTTTGCGTCGTCTAGTAGGAACTCGACAATTGCTGGGGAGCCGTAACGAGATGCGAGGTGGAGAGGTGTGCGGCCGTCCTTGGTTCGCGCAGAGGCAGAGGCGCCGCTGTCGTGAAGGAGCATTGCTATGGCGAGGTGGTCTCGTTCGGCGGCTAGATGGAGAGGCGTGAGGCCTTGGGGGTCTCGGGTAGAGGGGGAGGTATGACGGAGAGCATCGCTGCAGGCTTGGATATCACCGTTCCAGGCTGCGTCGAGAAGCATATCTTCGGGAGTTTTGGCTGGTGGTGAGTGTCTGGGGGGCTGGGCTGCCGTGGGTGTTGGTTGTGCTGGTTTTATACCGGTAGGTTCTTCTTTTTTCGATGAGTCTTGAGTTGATGAAATCCCCGGTGCTTTAGCTGACGCTGGTAGCACATCGGCTGGATCGTTGTCAGTTTTAAGCGGACCATCATTAACTTTGAGTTTGATGCCTATGGGAGGTTCAGTCGAGGGTGCATCAGCAGTATCTTTGGCACCGGCGCCTTCAGCATCGACCTTTGCGTCATCAGCTTTCTCCCTTTCCTCTTCCTTAGGTATCTGCGGCTGTTCATTCACTTCTGCATCTCGCTCAGCCTCTGGAGTATGTGCCGGCTCATTATCATCGTCTATCGATTTTCGATGTCTTCCTACTGGAGGAGGCTCTAGAATCGGTGAAGCGACTCTTGACGTTGATCCACGACTTGTAGCACTTGGACGTCTTGCATCAGGCGAATCAGAAGACTGGCCAGGAGCTGGCGGTGGTACAGGGTTCTCAAAACCAGGTGGAGGAGGCTTCATAAGAGCACGTCTAAGAAAGGTGTCAGTAATTGCATACATATGTATAAGCGGTACAAACTCACGAGTAAATCTTAACCATGAGCTTGCTTAAAGCTGCCAGCTCCTTCTCAAGATCGGCATCAGCAAGTTTAATCTTCTCTTCCCACTCATCCTTATACTTGTAGGAATTATAAAGCTCCTCTAGACCTCCAAACATGGTGCCCTCCAGGCCATCACTACTAATCTCCTGGAGCAGTTTTGTCATTTTGTCCAAAGCAGCTGTGGCGTTCTTGATGGCTTCGTCGATCTGCTTTCTCATAGGACGAGCATCGTCTCCGTCAATAATATCCGGCCGTGCCTCCAGTGTGTTTTGAATTTGGGTGATGGTGTCTTTGGCTGTTGTCACTTTTGCTGATAGCTCGTGGATTTCTTCAGGTGTCTTGCGCAGATTCATAAACCAGTCTGCCCAATCTTTGGCTGTGTCGGCGTGCTCGCTGAGAGCTTCTACACCAGCATAGGTAGCGAAGGCCTTCGGAAGTTGTTTCATGAAATCAAGTCCTTTCTTTTGAGCCTCTGGTTTACCCGCTTGTTCAGACTCCTTTGGTTTCGCGGGCCTGGCAGGTTGTGTCCTAGGAGAATGGCGTTGTGAACCGTTGTTATGACTTGGTCGTCTCTCCGGTTTTGAAGGTCTATGGGTCTGATCATTCCGTAATGGCGAGTCTCCCCTTGACCGCGGTCGACCTCGAAGCATCTCTGCAGCCAGGTGAGGTGCAGGTCTATATCCCGAAGGTGGGGACCGTTTACCAGCTCCAGGAGGACGCTTTGGCGAAGGTGGTGTTTCGTACGAATGAAATCGTCTTGGACTAGGACGAGAACTATCTGTTGGGTAGGATCTCATCACAGGTCTTGCGTTGGTTGGCTTTGGTGAACTATGCCATGGTGGCGTCTCTTGTCCCGGTGGTTGATAATTCTGCCTTGGGCGACGATTTGGGCTTGGAGTTCGTCGACGTGATGTAGGTCTACTTTCATCCTCCGACATCCAGTCGGAATCTCTCGTCACGCGACGTCGGAGGGCACGTTCAGCAGGTGGAGGAGGAGGAGGAGCTCGACCACGAGGCGATACCGATCTCCATCCCGAGTCTCTCCGTTTTGGTGGTGTCGGACGTTCATAGTATGAGTGTCTTGGACTACCTGATACAGGAGGATATCGTGGCCGTCGACTTTCGGTCTCGTGAGATCTTGCTCTCTGACCAGACCCTGTCGGATTTAGGGGAGGCCTCAAGGGACCTGGATTAGAGAGTGGAGGCGGACGATGGGAGCTTGTAGAAGGTTTCCTGACTGGAGGAGGAGGTCTCGGCTTTGACGAGGATAGTTTCTTGGGCATTCTCACGACTAGAACAGAAACACCAAAAAAAGAACTGCACTATAATTCAGGGTCCTTGAAAAATAATGCCCAGGCACCAGGAACCTATTTAACTGATAAACCGGTTTGGAGCTAATGGTTGATAGCGGCGGGAGGGTAGAACGGCATGACGCCATTACAGGCATGTCACAGGCCCTGAAGGAGAATCTGGGGGACTCTGACGTGTCTGGTGATCCACTGGAAGAAAGCAAGGATAGGTGGTCAGCTCCGTATCAAAGACCCTTTTTCTATGCGGGTAAGCAGTCTATGTACAATTATATCATCTAAAACTCAGCTACTATCTCTGGTTTATTATTTAAGAGATGCATCGTCAGATTCTTGATTTCAAAACATCACAGATTCGTATAACATTTCAGCTCACCAAGGCATACAAGAAAGTATGTGCAACCATCAATATCTACTATGTCCATGTCCGTGGTGATGTCCTTTGTCCGCCGCATGACGGAGTTTGTGACTCTTTGTTTCATGATGGCTGTGTTGCCTGCCGCCAGGTCGTATCACATGATGCGCGAGTAAAAAAAGTGTATGATCTGTGAGATTGATGCCTAATATTGGTGATGTACAGCAGTTGGACATGTGCTGCTGCGGCATTTTGTTGGTCAGCGGACGGGATCAGCAACCTGGTTTCTGGGAAATGGAAATATTCTAGGCAGGAGGGAGGCCTATTATAGAACCCTGGGTTGTTTACGTGATTTCAATACAAGTATGTTTATCGTGAGAAACGCTCAGACCAACGACATGAAATCTTTATTAACGTCATGATGTTGATATATCTTTGGATAAAGCAAGCAGTAGAGGGGAGTTCACTAGTCTTTTGGGAAGAGTCTTGTCTTGTAGGTTCAAGCTATCTATCTAGATAGTATATTGTATCGGATACTTACAGGCTGTAGCCACAATGCGACCAATACTAATAGAACTAATTAGAATGCAAATATGCTTCAGTGAAGATAGATATATAGGTAAATATAAGTGTCAATAACATTAACTGAGGATTTGAACATAAGAATAGAAATAGGTAGAAATTCTTTCTTTTTTTTTTTTTTTT
>JABFFG010000239.1:0-110715 GCA_013623685.1 Fusarium transvaalense
GCAGAGATAAGGTTAAGCATATATCGGTATTGACTGTTGCTCAAACTGGGAAAACCCACTTGGCCTGAGCACTGGATCGGTGTTCCGAGGAGTGGGAAGTTCTTGTGGTATTGATTGTCTGAGATACAATGCGAGAGGAAAGGGTCGGTCCAAGTCTGTCCAGAAGCCTTCGCCATTGACAGCGCGTCGGCGATAGTTGCCCGCTCTTGTCCCTTGGATCAACCCTTCGACGTCTTTTCGCTCGGAAGTCCGCTTGTCCCATTTCAATCTGAGCGCATTGAAATCATCGCTGATCAACATGGGTACATTGACTGGGACTTTGGACGATTGTGATGAAGATAGCAATAGTTTGTATGTCTCAAGGGTAAGAAAAGGGCTGTAGACAAGGGTTTCCTCATTCATCATACGTCCAGCCTCGCCCAGATCGGCAATTGATGGTGTTTTTAAAATGACAATTCCAAGGCTTGCGAGGAAGTTCTCGTCAGCTGCTGTGAATGTTGGGTCTTGGGCGTAGATCTGAAGGGCCTTATTGTCGCTCAATGGGAGTGTTAGATGTGACGCGATGGCCATCAGCACCACCAGCTGCTTGATGCGACGCTGTTGGTCTTTAGCGTCAAGTAAACTCCCTAAGCCCAGTGAAACAATCCTGGTGATGCGTGGTCGGTTCTTGGTGCGTAGCATGTCTTCGATTGTCTTTGCTAGAGCGGATTGGTTGTAAATGTCCATTGCATCCTCATAAAGTCTAGCAAGTTGCTGGAGTTGTTTTCCAGATGATCCGTTGTTTCTTCTTGAAGTTTGTGACTTTTTGCTCGGTGTGTAGTGATGTTTATCTAGGCCATGTGTTAGTGAGTTGAGCGCTGGAACGTCCAAGTTTAGCGAGCCTTACCATCAGCCTCAGCGATCTGCATCTTCTTTGAGTGTCGCATCTTGTCTCACGTTTCAAGTGCAGTCTGTATGTATAATCTCGGGACTTCTTTATGGGATGGCGATGGGCCCTTAATATTGAGAAGTTATGTTTATTGTTTCTGAAACTGAATGTCGGACTGATGCTATTCTACTTGCTAGCTGGATATCTATTCTCTGATATATATACTGGATATCAATCATCCAGCACCATGCTTATACCATCCTGCAAACTCATCGAAGACTCGGTCTTCGGCTGTCAGCAAATGCCTTTGTAATCCTTCGTGTAACGATATTCACTCAGCATAAGCCATGCCATACAGGGTTGTTGCGATGAGGATTCCTGCTTGACAGCCCGGGCACAGTTTCCATTTCTAAGCTGATGACCGCTAATCCATTTACGGTACAATGGAGGTTACAAATCCAGGAAGCTGACAAAAGCTTCAATGACGACAGCCTCGATGCTTTTCACGGAATTAATTGGTCTTATAGATGATGGGAGAGAACTGCCAAATTGCGATATCAATGTTCATAATAAGTACCGGTGCCCAATTCTTGCGAATATAACTTTCGGTAGGCCTTGCAACTTCCTTATTGCAACTGTATGAGAGATCACCCTACAGCGCAGAGTAGAATCGCTGTCGATAACTCAGACCATTGCACTTGTATTCCTTTAACTCGCAACGTCGGCAAATGAGTCATGATAATTTCCTCCTTCCATTCTGATAGAAGTCAGATGATCCTTCTCCTTTAACAAAGTACAAGTGACTCATTCATCTCTTACTTCGACTCTGATTGCATACGCCGCAATCCGAAGTTGCGCGCACCTCGGCCTCACCAAAGCCCGAATGAACGGAACCCGGCAATCTCTCAACCCAGAGACCCCTGTAAGCGAACCATCCATCGGTGCTGACAAACAGTTCTCTGTGTCAACAACATCAATTTCCTGATTCATACACTTTTCAACTTCTGTGAGACCTGCGAATAGACATGTAAGAGCTTGTTCCAGCGAAAGAAGACATCAGGGGTATTTTTTTTTTTAAAGCAAAATTCAGAACTGAAGGTTTGCATGCAGTTGCTAAGTATTATCAGGATGCTCGTACAATCGCCAGCTCAAAAGCTAACACGGCATGATACGTTAAATAGAATCCATCATTCTTGATACATCAACATGGAAATATGCTAATAAGGTTCAAATTCAATACATCAATCATTCCCAGCCTGGATACTCAATTGAACCGATGTTCTGACCATGGAACCTTCATACCCATAAACGACGTGCGCGACGACTTTCGACCTGCTTCCGGTCTGGGCTGTCCAGGAGCACCTGGCGCGTACGGAACGAAACCAGGTTCAGGCGAAGTATGGCTTGGCGGCGTAAAAGCCTCTGGTGGTGACAAGGCAGGTTGTATTTCGTGCGGCGGCGTCTGCTGTTGGCCTGGCTGATAAGCCTGGAAAGCGTTCGCCAATGATCCCGGTGGAGTTGAATGCCGTACGTTGTCTCCTGATCCAGGCTGGTATGGCCTGTACATGTGAGGGTGAGGGCCCGAGATTGGCTTCCTTTTGATCTGTCCTGATGACTGTGCTGGTGACATTGGGCCAAGGTCAGACTGACGCTTGAACAGTGGTTCCGAGGCAAAGTCGAGGATGCCTGTGGCAGGACTGTACAAGTCTTGGACAGAGTCGGTAGAAGGCCCAGATGGCGTGATGGTTGGTCTATTTATTGGTTCTTGCGCAGCGAAACCATGATCTGTAACAACCTGCGGCTCCTCCACAGCAATCTTCTCAGCATGGAAGTCAGTCACTGAAGGCTTTATTGTTTCAAGCGGCGTGTCTGGTGGAACACCACCGTACACGGAACTTCTCCTGCTCTCATCTCTGACTTCTGCGGGAGAAGGATCGTCGTAATTGAGTTCCTGGCCTTGGCTCTGCACGCTTCGAACCACTGCAGCAACAGAAGCATCGCCAGACTCTACAGCGGTCCTCATTGCATCCATCAATTTGGAAACATGTTCAACCACTGCCAAGGTAGTCAGAGAGTCATTTGAATGGAAAGCTTTCTGCAATGCGTTGGTGCCTTCTTGGTCCAGGATCAAGACATCCGCGCCGCGCTCGAGCAGGAGCTCTACCGACTCATGCTCACCTCTCCCCGCAGCCAGCATCAGCGCTGTGTTGCCAAAGATGTCTTTGTGGTTGATATCTGCCCCGGCGTCTAAAACGAGCTGCAGCGACTCCTTGGAGAGGTAAAAGGCCGCTTCAACCAGAGGAGTCGTGTCGTCTGAGCCACCCACGACATTGACGTCGGCTTTGGCCAAGATGAGTTTCTCGAATATTTCTTCTTTCATCTTCTTTGCTGCGCCGATGATGGGATACTTGTTATCACCTCCTCCAGCGTTGGGATCAGCCCCGTGTTCAAGTAGTACATCGACGATTTCCGCATTGCCGTTCTCGACGGCTGCTTGTAGTGCTGTTCCTTCAGGCATGTTATCGTGAGTCGCGAGTCGGTTGATGTCGGCCCCACGCTCCAAAAGGAGCCTTACTACTTCAACATGGCCATGCTCAGCAGCGGTTTGGAGAGCATAGCCTTCATCAGAGTCGATATCGGCGCCAGCATCGAGGAGCATCGTGACAATATCGGTAGTCCCATCGTAGGCTGCTGCTGTAAGGGCATTTCCGTACCTTGCAGTCCCGCTGATTAGCATTCCATTTCGTGTTTTGTTTTATGGGGTACTTACATTTCGCCAGTCGCATTTGCACTGGCTCCATATCTCAGTAGAAGCTCGATAGTCCTCTTGTTCTCAAGATCAGTTGCTTCGTATAGGCACTCATCTAGAGACTCTGAGGAGATGCCTCCCTGAGTGTATTCCCACATAGCTTCAAGGATGCGTATCTCGTCATCGCCATCAGCTCCTTGCGCTGTGAACAGGAAGGGCTTGTCACAGTTCAAACCAGGACACCTTTCCAGGATCAAGGTAACAATATCCCAGTGGCCCTCTGCAGATCTAGTCGCTTCGTACAGGGACTTTTGCTTGGCCTCCTGAGATAATTCGAAGTCGTTGAATAGTCTCGTGAACGCTTCTGTTCGACCCCATTCTGCAGCTGTCACAAGCGCGATCTCGAATTCCGAAGCAGGTAATTTGTCAGAGTACTCGCTTAGGAGAAACTCAAAGACCGTTAGGTCAGCTCTCATGGCTGCTAGGGCCAAGGGAGATTTGGTGACAGCCTGTTCGTCCTCTTCGTCCTCATCATCATCCTCGTCTTCACTTGCTTCTCCATCTTCATCGCCTGCCTCCTCCTCTCCCTTATCATCTCCCTTTTCAGACTCGGAGTCACCACCATCATCTTCTTCCGGACTTACCAGAGAGACGTTGAGAGCGACTAGTAACTTCACGGCCTCGGTATTTCCGGAATCAATGGCTGAGCAGATCACGGCGCCAGTTGATGAGCAACTGGCATTTGGATTCGCCCCTCGTTGTAATAGCTGCGTCATGATCTTGACGTTTCCTGCTCCAGCTGCCATACCAAGAGGAGTCACAGCGTCCAGCTCATTTCCTGCGTCGATATTCGCGCCTCTATTGAGCAGTTCCTCGACATTCTCAGATTTGTCGTTATAGGCCGCAAAATGTAGCGGCTGATTGTCGAGATCATCATATGTGTCCTTGTCTTCGGCGTAGCCATTCTCCAAAAGTGCAGAGACAAGTCCCCTAAAGCCAATGGCAGCGGCGATGTGTAGTCCCGTGAGCGAGGAACGGTTAAAATAAGCAAAAGACCCAGTCATGCGGTTGTGCTCTGTCAGCCAGCGACGTCGAATCTTGGAATCCTTCTCCCAAAACTTCTCTTCCCAGCTTAGTGCTTCAGCAATGTCGTCTGTAGCCTGGCTAGCATGGTCAAGCCAATGCATGACTGCGTAGGCCAAAGCGATGTTTTTTAGTCGAGGTGCTTCGGGATCTTCGTCCTCGTATTCTTCTTCCTCTCCTTCGTCATCACCCGAGGATTCAGAGATGTTGTCCGCATCATCTTCATGCCTCTCACTGGCGTCGTTTGCGTCGTCGTTTGCGTCGTCTTCAACCTCTTGCTGGTCAGGGACTTCTTCCACGCTGCCTTGGGGTTCATCATCACCCTCTCCATCAGCGTTCTCTAGAGCATCAACATCTTCATCAGCAAACTCGCCGAAAGCCTCCATGACGTGACTAAAGGCGCGAAACCCGAGAATCCCGTGCTGCAACTTGATATCTTCTTCTGAAAGCCCGAGCAACTTATGCGCGTTCTCGAGAAGATGGGTCTTCACCACTGGAAAGGCGAAACATACGGTGGGCTCACCCCCTTTGTTCCTCTTCAACACGATTAGTGGTCTGCACTTGAGGACTAGGTTGTGAAGCTCTGTCACGTCTTCGTTTGACGATTGTAAACCAGCAAGAAGGCCGAGCTCCGCTTCAGTTGGGTCTGTGTACGTGAGAACCAGCACACGAAGCATCTCCTTGATCTCGCCAATTTTGGACCGGTTCTTTTCAAAGACATCTTTCCATGCAGCATTGAGAAGTGAATCTAGCTCCTGCGGAACACCTTCGAGCAAACGGCGGACCTGGAGGTCATTTTCATGCTGCGGGAGATCCTCAAGGGAATCACATGTGATATCTATCCATTGCGTGTTCTGAGCGCGCTGCCCGATGACACTGCTGGTAAAGTACACAAGGGCTTTGCTGTACCGTTTGTGCTGAACCAGTTCCTGTACTTTCTTCTGTGCGTGCTTTCGTAGCTCCAGTTGGACTTGGTCGCCGTACTTCTCATCTTCAAGATCGACAAGGCGGATCAAGGGCTTTCGCAATGCCAGGTCAATATCCCAAGACTGACCACTTGTGAACATCCATCGAACGATTGGGCGTCTTCCACTACCATCGTGCTCAACCTCCGAGCTGAGAAGACGCAGTAGAGTGGCTGTAGAGACAGCGTCCGGAGACAGAGTCTCCAAATTGTTGATGACAAAATAGATCCGTGACCCAAGAAATGCACTATCCGCCAGGATTTCTTGAAGCACCTGCCACAGATTCTCAACGGTTAACAAGGCTGCGGAATCGCGACCTTTCTTCTTGAGCAGGAACTTGGCGTGCGTTGCAGCTAGCTCTTGCTTAGAAATTATCTGGTAGAGAAGGGACTTCAACAGTTCCTCAGCTGTTCCATAGTCCGGGGTTTTGTCGCAGAAGTAATATGCAAGATAGACTTGTGACGAGTCCCGGTGAGACTCTTCTGTATTCCTGCCCTCTTGTTCCTCGTCGTCATTGATTGATTCTTCAATCTTCTCGATTGCAGACAAGGCTGCACTTGTTTTACCACGGCCATCTCGTCCCCGAACCCATAGACAATCGCATTTCTTGACTAGAGACACGTCTTCCTCCTCACTGGGCGCGGACAGCCAGCCTATGAACTCGGGCTCTTTTGCAAACCAGGGTGACGTTGCAGTGTTTCGCTTGATGTTTGCCCTTTTTCTCTTGACTGATGCGCCTTCCAGTGCTTCTCTCGCATCTTCAATCAGAGTTCGGTCTACGCCACGCGTTGCGTTGTGTCGTGCCTTGGCTCGTGGGCCTGAGCCCTTGATCAGACGTTTTAAAGGGCCCAAGACCAACAGGTATCGGCCATCCGTTGAGCTCTTGAACTTGACCAAGTCTCTGTGGTTGGCGGTCAGGCCCATACTCTCCATCACACCGTCCAGAGCGGCAGATTCTCGAGTAACAAACTCTGCAACCTTTTTGGGAAGTGGAATGTTGAGATCCTGGAGGATTTTGGGCATCCCGCTTAGGTCTTTGATGGTTGTGGGATGCTGTTCATAGAAGCCGTACAATTGAATTTGGGGTTCTGTTTGGACTGAGAGTCGAATAAAGTCTTTTCTGAGTTCGTTGACATATTCATCGTTGGGTCTCATGAGCTCGAGCAATTTGGACGCTGTTGAAGTACCCGCCTTCTCTCCTACCCGAGAAAGCATACAGGCCAAAGATGCAGCTTCAGCTCCATGAAATGGGGTGCCAAAGAATGCGCAGCCAACTATAGCTTCTAGCAATTCGGGAAAAAGCTTGGTTTTTGCGGCGGCGATACAGACGGCCTATTTATTGATGTGAGGAATGACGAGACAAACGAGAGTGGTGGTTCATACCTTGGCGATGACAAGCCCTCCCATACTATGTCCGATAAATATGATCGGCCTGGTAATCTGCCCTGGAAATGTGGCATTCTATCCCTCATTAATCGCGGCCTTGTTTGTCTCGGCTGGCAGACCTACCTCTCTCTTTACCTTCAAGCCTTCCAGCAAAGTTTGTGCCAAATTTTCAAGGAATTGCTTTACTCTGATGGCTCCATTCCATGATGACTCGGAATGATAAAGAAGGACGCGGGCATTTGGAAACTCGCGAGCTATGCCGTCCTTATCACTCGCCCAGTTGAACTCACTATCAGTGGACTTGAAACTCAGGAGCGGATGAGCTCCCAATCCCGGTACAAACACAATGCTATTGATACGTGTGTTAGTCAGATTTCTACCATAAGATGCAAATTCCAGATGATCCTCACTCCATATCTGTCTTCTTGTCAGACGAGAGGTCGGGGTAAAGCTGCTCGAGGCCCTGCTCAACCTTCTCATATCCCTTTTTCGGCTTGGGAACGGCCCCTGGAGGAGGGCCGCGCCTAGTAGCTGTTCTGCGAAGGGACATTGTTGTAATTTTCTTTCTGCTCCAGATAACGAATATAGGAGCGTTTGGTGTTGTGCTGACAGCCTGGAGGTAGAAGAGTGGGAAGTCAGCTGGGCTCCTATGTAATTTTTAGTACGGGGGCTTAGTGGCACCACCATAAGGCTACCTCCAGCCCAACAAGAGAGTCAGCAAACGGATCAATTTCTAAATTAAGGGAGCAAGAAATATCTAGGTGAATAAGCGGGCTTACGGACGATAAGCTGGGTGGGTTATTTTATCGCTTCAAGAGCTGCTAATCAACCCAAAGCCATGGGTTTTCATTTTCAGCCCCCAAATCTTGGCAGAAATTAGGGGGCCATCGAGTCTGGCTACTGTACCCGCACCCACTCAACACCTCTTGTCTCCAGCTCACAAGAAACGTCTGACATTGTATTAGAAATAGCAGAAACGAATGGTAAATTAGTCAGACACTTATACATCACAATAACTACACGGATAGTTGGTAGAACGATTCAAGACTTATAGTTAGCTAAGTATTATTCCAGTATACTGGATGAATGGGCTGCACAGATCTCGGGGGAACACAGTTTTCCGAGTGCAACCAAGAGATCCTCCAGCGTAGACTACCCAATCACCATCTCATTGAGCCGATTTAACCGCCAGGGATAATGGCTTAGCTAGCAGCCAGCCCTGTGACCCCTGCTTGGTAAGGATGCTTTTTAATTTCCACCTTTGTCATTGCTTTTTTCTTGCGCCAGCTGAGCTGCTATCATTAACACTTGTGCCATCGATACAAGGAGGGGACGGATTGTCTCTCTCTATTTCCATCCTTCTTAGAATATTGAATCCCACGCCGTGCCCTATCCTCGGAGATCAGCCTAGATACAACATACCATACCATGGCTAGTCCGCCTCCACCATTTACTGTCCGCATCTTGGAAAGGGACTTCCTTGGGACTACTAATTCCTCTGCAAAGGAGGACTTTAGTACCCTTCTCCCGGCGAGCGCTCGCTTCAATGATGACATTGTGGCTCCGACGTCGGATCCCAACTTTTTAGAGCGGGAACTATCCGTTTCGCGTCTGACTGATGTGCAAGATTGGCTCTGGATATGCGGACGTTTGATGCCGCCCCGACAACTTCACCACCAGAAGCTCATCTCCCGAAATATCATCATCAGTGAGCAGGCTGAGCTCCACATGGTCTGGTGGAGGGATCGCATCTTCCTCAAACCTATGCCAAAGTACCTCCTCGACCCAAACTTCTGGATCGCCAACATCAGCGATACAGCGCACCTCGACGATGCAACCCAGAGTAACCTTGATGCCTCCGCTCGGGGGTTTCTGTTCTCGTACGCCGCACTCATTGCGTACAAGAGCGACTTTCGCATCGCTAAAGAGTATGGCTTGCTTCCAGAAGAAGTGACCTGGGAAGGCTGGAAGGCTTTTGCCGCTCAGATTCTCGAGAACCACCGCTATGATCGTGTCAATCCACGATATTGGTACGGAGAGTTACGGTTAAGCAGACTCAACAAAATCTACGCCTTCCGAAAAGGTTATCTGCTGCGCGGCTACTCAAGAGTTGCTTCTCACACTGTTTATGGCGATCTCATCCGCGACAACTTTTCAGTATTGGCAGGTATCCTGGCCTACGTTGTAATTGCGCTCACGGCGATGCAAGTAGGGTTAGGTGTCGATGGCCTGTATGAAGAGTCAGCATTCCAAAATGCCAGCTATTTCTTGACCGTGTTTGCACTCATTGTGCCGTTGATAGGAGCAGTCTTTATTTTCTTACTTGTTTTTGTTATGATTGTTAGTAACTGGAAGGTCACAAAGGCGTTTGAGAGCAGGCGATTGAAGAAGATGAAGGTGCAACTTTTGCGACGAAGGGAATAATATGCATATTTCAGGGCGTTTGGGAATTATATATTGGATAGATCAAGACAAAATAGAAAAGACATCAAAGTATCTTCAGATTAAAAACGAATGGACTACAATCATTTTGAAATTGTACGTAAATCTAACAAAAAAGAACGAAGATAATATTGTACCCTCATAGAGGGGAAGAACAAAAGAAATGATCACGCTGGGGATCGAACCCAGAATCTTCTGATTCGTAGTCAGACGCCTTGCCATTGGGCCACGCGACCTATCCAATTGATGAGAAACAGGTCCAGTAATGGCCACTAGATCGCTACGCAGATTCAGCGTTAAATCTTCTTTTCCATCTACCAATCGTCATCATTGTACGATACGGTGATTTCGATTCTGTCGCCGAAAACTTGATTATAAAATGTTTTGTTCTGTTATTCTGTAAACCTCTTCAATATAGACATGGTGTTGACTGTATGGTTGTGTGGTAGTGAGTACACACGTCAGAAGAATTAGCCGCTAATAGCCTAAGAGACAAAATTAGTCAGTTAGTTTATGGAATTTAGATAAGCCTCTTAGGCTATCTATTTCTGTCACCCTATGCTTTAGGGGCCAACTTTTCTGTTACCCACCTGACACAGCAGCGAGGAGGGCAACGTTGGCTCAAGAACAAGGATACACCCAAATAGACCAACACCGCTGTTAATTAGTAAAGAAGAGACCGAAGAATGAGCGTTAAAGCACTGCATATCACAAGTTTAAGAAAGAGATAGTATCAAGAAGAACTGTCAGCTTAAACGTCGAAGAACGTATAATTATCACACTGATGCCTGCTCGTAGGGTAGCTCCTTGGATATTGGGACAAGTGTCTTTAGAGCTGAGCTGCCCCTGGAGCGGGGTAACATTATCCATGTGGGCTACTTTCGATAAATGTAACATGACCCCACTGATACTACCTTAACATTGGATGGCAATCTACCGGTCTTAACGGGTGATAAAAAGTTAGTCTCTTAGTGTTAGGGTACAGAAATAATGAAGTCAAGCCTCGGCTCCACAGCGTGAGAAGCTGACTTATCATTTCCATCATCCAGACTTCCCGTTGCCAAGTTTCTGACAACCCAAGACCAGCCTGCCACCAAACCTTAGGGAGACGTATCAGCGGAATATTTGTGATAGACTTGGATAGTCTGCCAGCAGGGATGCTGGTTATGCGTCCTACACTTTTTCTAAGAACAAGTGAAGATGGGTTTTTCCATCCCAATCAGAATCAAGCCATGGTAAACTGCAGAGATAAGCACTGTTCAACTGGAAGCTGCCGCAATGGCAAGTCATTGCGTCTGTGATGATGCAAGATATCGTGGTCGCACAGAAGTCGTCTTGGGCTTGAGTAGTGTAGCTGTAAGTAAAACACGACAAGTTTAGTTGCATGCCTTGATAGAGGGCGAGTTCCTAGGAACAACTTATCAACTGGTTCTGGTATTACAAGACTATCTGGTGACTTTGGTGGCAGACCGAGGATACCTTTGAACCTCTGCGTTATCGGTGAGAGCACTGGAGTTGCTTAATGAACCACTGCCAAGATAGGCTTCAAACCTGTTTGCGGATGACCCTCGACTCGGATATTAATCGATTGTCAGAAGATAGACCTCTGCGGGTGACGAGAAACTAAAATTCAACTTCTCCGCCGTAATGGTCTTCTCCATATGGCAGCAAAGGCGTATACTTTCCCAGTCCAGTGCTTGGGACACTAACAAGAGCACTTGACGAATGGGAGAGTCTTGTGAATCAGAAGGACGTTTCATCTAATGTTTCCACACTCTCCTTGACTGTAGCGGCCTTGCAGTTTCTTTACCAGATGGTCTGATTCATTTGAAGGAATCTCAATCTTCTTAAACCCATTTTCTGAGACCATCATCCCAGTATCGAATTCCATCAATAAAAGCTTTGCGATCTTTGCGACGGAAGTCCCGCTTCACTGAAGCCTCACATTTCCCAATTCACCCTCTCTGGGCAGAGGCTGTTCAATTCGGCTGCGTCATGTCTGTAAACACCAAAGACGTAGTCTCTTTAGTAACGTACCTTTCCAGACAAAGACAAGTATAAGGATTGCGCTCCCAATAATACAAATACCTCATCATTGCGCAACAAAACCAAGCAAGTAAGCAGGCCTCGCGGGTACAGAAAACTCGACTCTATTTGCCTAAGAGACGAAATAAATTAAACACTTTATGCCATCTTTAACCCACCTTTTAGGCTATTTATTTTTTACATCCTAAGCTTAGGGTCTGTCTTTTCTTTTACCCCCTTAGCAGGGTCTACTGAGCGATACTATCGGTCCTTCAAGGACATCAATGTATCCAATCCAACTTACACAGAATCATGGCACATCTTCACCCACTCAAAAGACAAGGGCAAAATAAAATTTTTAGCTTTTGACGAAAATATCGCCTTCTCCATAACGCAATCTCTGAACAGCAGATAATAGCGTTGGATCTACCTATTATCTCCGCCACCTCAATCATCTCCGACCACTAACCCCATGGAGCGATGCAGGCCGTAATATGGGGCGATAATGCTAGTTATGAGACACTAGCGACGTTTAAATCAGCGATCTACCTATCATTGCAGGCACACAAACGGTTACACGGCATCGCATCCATTTGTATGGCGACTTGAAAGGATAAAATCCCTCGTCGTCTGAGAAAATCTAGTCTCTTGTTTCAACCTCACTCTCTCTTTTTTCACAAACGACTTTGCAAGATGGCCTCACATTCAGATCCAGCGACGGCAGCCCCCAAGGATCTGCATGATGACCCTGTGAAGCAGGATGTTAGTGCAGGCATTGTTGTACCCGCCTTGGCAGACGGTGATATGCCCACGACTTCCAAGTGGGAAATCTGGAGTTGGTATGCCTATTATATCGGTGCCAATGGACTCGCTCTCTTCAACTTTGGACCAACTGCTTTTCAGAATCTACTCGATCAGGCGGCGCCAAAAGATACCGGCCTTTTATCTTTCGCTGGTCGTGAACGAGATGTCAACAGTATCGTCCTACTCGCCAATGGAATATCCTTCGCTCTACAAGCCGTACTATTTCTCATAATTGGAGCGTATGCAGATTTTGGAACTGGACGGCGATGGATCTTGGTGGTATGGTCAATCGTGGCCTACGGAATCGGTTTTGGCTGGCTGGGCGTTCACGACCCAAGTAAATGGCAGACGGCGACAGGCTTATACATCGTCGGTCTCATCGCGTACCAGATGACACTCACGTACTGGACTGCGGCGTTTCCCTCGCTTGCCCGAAATACACCTCAACTCAAGGAAGCAGCGCTACAATTCGAGTCGGGTGAGATAACACAGCAAGAAATGGACAGAAAAGACGAAATGGAGAGAAGTAGACTCAGCAACGTCGCCTTTTACATCCAATCCGTCGGCGAAGTCGTCATTTTGGCTATGATCGTGGGTGTCATGTTTGGCGTCAAGGTCGACAAGAGTCCAGAGAATAACAACTGGGGGCTTTCTGTGTTGGTGGCCTTTGCAACTGCTTGCTGGCTTGTGCTTTCAACCCCCTGGTTTATTCTTGAGAAGAAGCGACCTGGTATGAAGGTTCCGGATCACTTGAACATTGTTACAGTCGGATTCTGGCAACTATGGGAGGCTCTCACGCAGATCTGGCACTTGAAACAGAGCCTGGTTTATCTCGTCGGTTATTTCCTCCTGGGAGACTCCCTCAACACTACTGTGACCGTCATCGCCACACTACAAAATCAGGTCGTCAGTTATGAGACTCTGACTCTCACCTACCTCCTCATCGTTGGCATTGTTGCTCAAGCTGTCGGCATTGGCGCCTTCTGGCTCATCCAAAAGAAGTTCAACCTCAGCGTCAAAGCCATGTTCAACGCCGTCATGGTTTTTATCATTCTCCTGGACGGCTGGGGCATGATCGGCAACTGGACTGACAAGTTCGGCTTCAAGAATGTCTGGGAGATTTGGTTGTACCAAGCCTTTTATGGACTATTCGTTTGCCCATGGTACAGCTACTCTCAAATCATGATCAGCTCTGTCACGCCTAGAGGTCACGAATTTCTTTTCTTCTCACTATTCAACATCATTGGCAAATCATCCAGCTTCATCGGACCGTTTATCAGCAGCGCCATCATCGATGCCACCCCAGGAGGCACCAACAACAGCGCTCCTTTCTACTTTCTTTTTGCTCTGAGCTTGGTTAGCGCAGGTGGCATCTGGTCCTTCCTAGATTTGGAGAAGAGTGCGCGGGAACAAGAAGCTTTCATAATAGACGAAAAGATCCGCATGGGCGAGGATTCGGATCGTAGTAACATTGCGTAAGTGTTGTTGGGTCACTAGATAATTTGAATCAAGAATTTGGACATGAAACTGTTTTCCGTTAAGACTTTGCGCCATGTTCCACAGTCCTCGTTTTCCTCCAGGGGAAGGTTTCTATTATCTAGATTCCACAACAGAAAGCATTATACCTTAATACTCATATAACATCCTAGCTAACCATACCCAACGTAAGTTGAGTCGGGTTTTCTGTGACCTGAGGGATTGCATTGAATTGAAGTAAAACGGCATTCCTCGAAACTATGCACTCGTCAATCACATGTCTGGCATTAGGCGCAACCATCAGACTTGTGTACAAGAGCCTTCGGATCCTCAGCTTGGAGATAGCTTTGCTCAAGCAAAAACTTGACGTTACCCAACTCTCCGGTAAAGAACTGTGCTCCGAGACCAGGCTGACCAAACCAAGGTGCAATGGGTCCTCCGACGACTGGAAGCGGCTTAATGACACGATACACGTGATAGTTGTAGGGGAAGTCAGGAATATCAGGGTTTGTAGCCAGATTTGATGGAGGGAGAGCCCTTTGTGAGTAGGGAGCTGCAGCTGCGGAGATGAATGAACCTATAACGGAGTTAGTGGTTACATAAACCGGCTCGAGATGGTAAACTTGCCGTATTCGCTTCCAAATCGGTCAACAAGTGTTCCAACCGGAAGGATCATACTTCCATTGATGGCATTACCGTGAGCATCAAGTTGAAACCCCTGCATCGGTTAGTATATAGCTCGCTTATGAGGCAGTGGCGAACATACATTCTGTGGAGGGTACCTGTAGTTTCCTTTCTCATCGGTCCATGTCAAAAGAAATTGAGCGGGTGTGAGACCCCCGAAACGATTGTAACTCTCGACGAACGTGCTCAGAGGCAGTTTCCTGGGTAGTTTTGAAGGACCAAGTCTGGCATCACGGCAGATGTATTCTTTGGAGTTGGAACCACCATCACGCGTGCCCGTACAGTCACAGGCAGCTCGTTCCGCCAAGATTGGGTTGGGCAGAGCTGAGACTGTGGAAAAGCACAGCAACGATGAGAGAAGAAATGAAGGAAGCATTTTAGCAGCCGGATCTTATGGATAGATGGGGAAGTAGTGAGAGGATGAATTGTTATTCATAAAACTCAGCGGTCATCTCAAGGCTTTTTATAATAAATAATCTATGTGCAACCCAAGATCTTACATCCAGTTATTTGCCTGTTGTGTCTCGATTGGGGGAGCTGAGATCTGCAATGATCCCCGCTCTCGTTCGGGCGGTCAAAGACGCATCATCCAAAGTGAGCACAAAGTCAAGGGGGTGAGAGAAAACACAGATCCTAAGCTTAGGGCACTGAAAATAAATAGCCTAAGAGTGGGTCTGAGATGGTCTAAAGTGACTAAGTTATTTTGTCCCTTAGGCGTGTAGACCTGTGTTTTCTATAACCCCGAGGAAAGTTTCACTCACTGTTGCAAGGATAATACGGGCCCATGCAGGGATATCGGCAGATGAGGCAGTGAGAAATGAACATGCTCTAAGTCTGCTACCGCCATCAGGTTAAAGTCTGACAGCCTTTGTTTCTTCAGCTGAGGAGAAGAGTCTTTGGTGTGCTGGCCGGGGTAATTATCGCATCCCGCTCCCGCTTGTCTCAGACACGGGTGAGAAACATTTACTTGTAATCCATATAGTCCAAGATGCCGCTACAAGCTTGTGGCTGCATGGATTAAATACGAAGCATTGGAGCAAGCAGTTACATGAAATAAAGTTCCAATTACTTGAGATACACATGGTATTGTCAAACACGTGTGTTCAATCGTGATGTATCAGCACTATTTACAATTGCATGCTGACCTAATATTAATTGGCTCATTTTCCATTCAGCTACGGTATGCCCGTCAGGCCTTGCAGGGGCTGAATCGTCGGCTTGTCCCCTGTCAAATTGACCCAGGGTTGAGAATTTGGGGGGCTGGTTGACTTGGCTTGGCGAATTTGTCCTCTGCAACATGTGAGACACGACCGCCATTTCCAACCTCCTGTGTTATCCTTCGGTACTCTGTACTTCATGCACATCTGTTATTGTGGCCACGGGTCGAATCACCCAGATGTAGAAAGGTCTGCACAAAGTGCGAATGGACTCTTGGCAGTGACGCCCATATAGCCAGAAGATACATGACCAAAAAGAAATGATTGCAAAAAAAGAATAACTTGATGAGACTGGGACTCGAACCCAGGAGGATTGCTCCACCAGGAAATTGGTGTTAAGGTTAACCTTAACCTGGCGCCATAACCAACTCGGCCATCTCACCGATTTGCTTGCTGACAAAGCACAGAATAGTCTCTATATACTCTATAGCGAAATCACCAACCTCAATGTGAAACTGATTCCATTGATGTCTATCTACCGATTGTCACGCCAGGTAAATCTATGGCAATAATGTCTGTATCTCGATTCTCCTTGACCGTGACGGTCCTGGACCCAGCAAGAGTTCCAGAAACCCCTTCCAAAGACTTGCCTTACGCCGCTCCTCCTCGCATCGTTTCTCACTCTGATTTGTTCATCACTAAAAGGTTCGTGAACAAAACCTCCATACCAGCCCAAATCTCCTCACCGGACTTGATGATCTCTTTGGATGGAAGAACGAAACCGCTGCCCCTCAGTCTTGCTGGCCGAAGCTCAATACCCCAAGCAAGTTCAGCCCCGGCAACATCAAAAACCCAATCGCTACTACCACCCGACGTCTGGTAGATAGTTTGACAAGTGGGACCATAGTCAAAGTATGTTCCTTCATAATCTTCAATCGCGCTTGCAACTTCACCTGCCAATTCCATCTGAAGGTTTGTGTTTGTCGCGTTGTGGTCACAGGTATAGCCATAGGGCAGTAGGATGAGTTGACTGTAAGAGTGCCAGTCGATATAAGAACGAATTCCAGTCTTCTGAGCAATTGCCATGGTGTGGTTTGTCAGAGCCTTGATCTCGGGAGTGTCACCAGGCTTTCGGCCTCGGTAGGTTTCGTTACAAGGATCTGTAGATGAGCCACCTGGGATATCCCATTTGTAAGGCCAGTTTCGGTTCATGTCAGTGCCCACGCATGTCTTGTGGGCGCTCTTCTGACGATTCTTACGCCACAGGCGATCAGTCTTGGTGCTGTAGACGAAACCTAAATGGCGAAGTTAGTATACCCTTCGACGGTTGTGCCGGAGCCGTTTGAACTCACCGTCAGGATTGACGATTGGCAGAATGTAAAAGTCATGGCTGTCGATGATAGATCGAGCAATATTGACCTTGTCATGGTAGCCTTGGACGAGCTTCCATGCCAAGTATTCGACTGTCTTTGAGGATTGTCAGAATTTACCATAGCCACTGTGAGGAGATGAGGCTACTTACCATACTGCTGATCCATTCGCGGGCATGAACATTTCCGTGCCAGATTATGGCAGGCTTCTTTCCCTTGCCGGACTTCCCCCAAATATGGATACCCTGAACGTCTCTGCCTTCTACGCTTTTACCAGCAGAGAAGACTTCAGAATTCTTGGGGAAGGAGGCCTGGAGATCCTTCAAGAACTGGATGTGCTGTTCGAAGTTGTGATAGGACTTGAAGTAGGCTTTGTCGGGCTGTGCAAGCTTCACACGGCCATGGGCGAGGGCAGCTATTAGCCATTAGTAGGTAGTCAATCTAACAGTAGGGGGTAACTAACGGCTGAGCTTCTCGAAAGTTCCTTCCTTAGCAAGCTCTTCACCCATGTCGTCGATGAAAAGAGTGAAGTTCAAGTCGAGGCCTTCGAATTTGCTGATGCTGGTTGGGTGCACAGCTACATCAATTGTGTCCTTGTGCTCCCCGAGAGGAACGTGATTGATTCCACTGAGAAAGTTTGTGACATAGCCGTCGGGCACGTCTGAAGTGTCAATCGAATAGCCTTTCCAGCTTTCGTAGGTTGCTTTGCTCAGAGCAAAGGGCACCAAGGCCGCCATGATGATGCTGAAGCGCATGTTGAGAGGCTAGTATAGAGTTCAAAGAATGATGCGAAGGTGGTTGGTAGATAGTTTGAGTTGAAGCTGTGCAGAAAGTCTGGTTTATATAGTTTCTTATAACCTCTGATTCCTGTAGGGAGATTGGGTGGAAGGCGAAACCAATGGCCACTGTGAATCACAAACGCCGTAGCCTATCTTAAGCTATTTCAGTGAAAATGACTAGGTTCCCTCCACATGGATAGCCTACTTGATAAACGAGAACGACTGACAGGGGAGGTAGCCTGCTTCTACACGAGGAGATCGTACTGTGATTCACGAAAATAGAATAGAATAGTTCGCCCCAGTTGTTTGTTCTATATAATATTTCGGTAGATGCGCTATAGTCACATTGTCCCGAGACGTGTACAAGCTTATTGAGAGAACGTAGAACTGCATTAAACTCTTTCAACCAGGAGCGCCAGTCATTCGTCGTTGGGCGGTTCAATTAACCAGTGGTTCACCAGACACTTGAACTCTACTCGCTTGACACTGTAGATCACCTAAGCACTCTCGCCCTTCTCCCATGTCTTCTGAGCCAATGCAGCCATCCGGTCCCAAATTCGTCCTGGCAATTCATGACCCACGTCCTCCCACAACACATACTCAACATCACCGGGTATAGCTTTGACAAGTGCCTCGCCGTGAATCTCGCCAAATGTCTGGTCCTTTCCAGCTTGTACAACCGTGGTCGGGCACTTGACCTGTTTGAGCGTGTCTACCCCTGGCCAGCCGTCCTTCTCGTGTGATGCAGAACCATGATTGGGCCCCTTGCTGAACAGTGTTCCGTGCTTGTACTCCCGCTCCACGACTCGTGTAACCAGTTCCTCAACCTCCTTCCGTTCTGCTTCATCCGGTTGAGTAGTGAGAGCGTCATACATCTTCATTCCGGATTGGATAGCGGTCTCCTTCACGTTTCCAAAACCTGCTAGCAAGGGCTGGAAGCCCAGGTTGAGCCCACCTTTGACGGGTAGCTCAGGACTCACGCCCGGAGACGTAAACATGAGCATGAGACTTTTGACCTGCTGAGGTCTACGTGCAGCGACAGTATAGGCTACGGGACCTCCTTTGCTAACACCGACGAGGTGGAAGCCTTTTCCTGGATCAGTGAGTTTAAGATGATCAGCGAGCAATTCCACATCTTCAGCCATGTCCCCAACCGAATATCCTGCTGGGACTGGGAACTCCTGTGAGAGACCTGTGTCTCTAGGATCATAGCGAACAACAAAGTATTTCTTGCCACCTTTACCTGATTGCAGTTTCTCAATCAGAGGTTCAGGCCAAAATAGCATTGAGCCCGCATTGCCTAGCAGACTAGTTAGAGTGCTGAAAGTAGCTACCGAGAGAAAAATATCATCTTTTTACCTGGAACAAGTATAATGGCCGCGTCTGATGGGTCGCCAAAAGTCTGGTAACATATGCGTACCCGATTGGGTAGTCTGACAAATAGTTCGGAAGAGGCGTTCATATTGGGCTTATTCCTAGTACGTGAGATACAATAGGGTTGCTACTGCCAATAGGCTGTGGGGAGTTCTTGGCGAGAATGAAGTTTGCAAGAAGAAAGCCTTTTGAACCAGATTTGCTGTTTTACTGTGAGGCACAGATGCGGGGGAGCAGATGTCAGCACTAACGAGCTCGGAGGAAGATTCTTGCACCAATATCTGGCATGGTGTAGTCAGAGAAGATACGATAAGAATGTCGTGGTTCTGAGAAACTAGTTACGTTTGACAGTGGCTGTAATATTCTGTCGCTTGTGGCTCTTGCATACCCTTTCTTCCTTGATAGAACTTGGAAACAATGATGTCCGGCGATAGAGCCAACAAGAGGTAACCTCGTCAGGGTACGTGGAACCTTTATTATCTGTCTTGATCCGTTATTGGCGCAGCTATAGATAAGGATCTGACATTCCTACCGAAGACATTTCTGAGCGGATAAAGGCAGTCACGACAAGCCATACTGAATTGAATTGGAATAGTCATTATAATCCTGAATCGGTTTAGACGATGCACGTTGAAAATGATCCTCAAGATTGCCGGTTGAATAGGATTCAGGTGTGGCCGAAGCTGTGCCCCATGTTACAGAGAGTTTGGGTTGAAGAATTAAAGATGGTAACCATCTTACACATCCATTCTCAATGAAACCAGTCAAGTCTGGGCGATCCAATTCTAGAAGACAGAAAATCATCTGCGACTGAATGGTATGTCTGTGTGTAGTAGACCCTTTATACTGGATGAGTAGAATAAGCCTCGGATACGAAACAAGGTAATAGGCTGTTAGAACCAGGAAAGCCTCTACTGTCACTAAGGAGTCTGACAGAGTTAATGCCGAGCTTATCAAGTCGTGTAAGCTTTGAAGATAACCTAAGTAAGCAGACTACACTATGTCAGTTGAACAGAGGAGAGATTGGACGATACAAGTCAAATGTTCTGTGTAGTAGTTTGGCTTACTTCCAATGCCTGACATCAGCTTACTATGTGATTCCAAGACCCCAGAATTTTGAAGAGAATTGACATGAATCGCTACCACAGGCTTGGCAGCTGAAACCTACGTTCCCAATGACCTGTAGTATTGCTTTTTGTACCAGATTGCCCCGCTTTACTTTGCTTTGCTTTGTTGTCCTCACCGCAGGCCGCCTCATTCTTGCAGGCCGCCTCGAGGATGAGTCGAACTTATATAACTAACTACGTCCCAAAGGTTTTCTGAGTAGCAGTATTGATCAAAAATTTGTTACTTTACAAATAATCGAAATGTCTTCCGCCTACCAACCAAAGCAAGTGACCCAGTATGAGGCATCACACTTGATCGAGCTGATGGGAAACGTCAGCGAGACCATTATTGATTTCTCTCTCGACCTAATCCCTCCATTCAAATCCACTGATTTCGTCCACGACAATGCATGTGGTGCTGGAGTCGTGTCCCAAGCTATCCTGGCAAAGCTTCCACCATCTGCCGAAGGCGTCCGTATCCAAGCAACTGATATCAACCCCCAATTCGTGATGGCCTGTGAGCAGATGGCGAAAACGAATAAGTGGCCCTTGGAGGCACACGTGATGGATGCCCGTGTGAGTTTCAGCTGAGTCCGTGCCACAGAATGTTATGCTCATCATATACCAGGATCTTGACTTTTCGAACAACCACTTCTCTCACTCTTTCAACAACTTTGCTTTCCACTCCACGGATGTCGCTAGACATGGTTTGAGGGAAGTCCATAGGACTCTAAAGCCCGGAGGGACCGTTATGGTTTCAGCCTGGAACGGAATGCCACATATCGACGCTCTGAAGCATGCCAATCGCCGTACACGTGGAGAGGATGCGCCTCTTCCGATGCTGCTTCAAGATATTTCCTTCGAGGAGGAGCAAATGAAGAAGGCATTGCAAGATGCAGGCTTTGATCCTAACAAGACAAAGATATACTACAAGGATGCATCTGTCACGATTCCAGACATAAGGCGTTGGGCACAGCTGGCGTGGAGTTACTTGGGCTTTTTACCATCTGGCTGGCTTCGTGAGGACGAGGAGAAGTGGGAAGAGGCAGTCGATGATATCGTGGAGCAGCTTATGAACAGTGACGGGATTTCTAAGAATGAGAAGGGTGAGATTGTCATGAGATTTGCGGGGTGTGTTGCCATCGCTTCCAAAGATAGTTAAGGCAGTTATTTCTTCTGAGCTCATCGATAACAATCGCTTATAAACTGACTTGTCTGTTGAATAACGTTAAATGTACGCAGCCAATCGTAGACGCCATTATAGCGGATAAGCCTGACATTTTAGACTTGAATGGGCTTGGGAGGATTTACTAATATTCTATGATTGAAGTAATCAATGCCGAGCCCGTCTCTTTGACGAGGGTCATTCAAATAGATTGGTAATCATTGTTTCACGCCATGATGCCATAGCATAAGGACCTTATCAATGACGCTAATGTCACAAACCTGACCGCCATCATGACGCGACTTAGCGATATAAATATTGTATAAAATCCTCATGGGTTCAGTCTCCTTTAGAGAAGCAAAAAGCATCGTGTTTTATGTCCATGTATAAATCAAGACCGCCATCATGACTACCAAAGCTATTGTTATGGTCGAAAAGGGCAAAGCCACTATCCAAGAGGTCCCAAAGCCCAAGCTCCGCGACGATTACGTGCTTGTCAAGGTCAAGGCTGTTGGTATCAACCCTACAGACTGGAAACACATTGACTTTGAAGTTGCCGATGCCGGATCTAGAATTGGATGCGACTATGCAGGTGTCGTTGAAGAAGTTGGAAGCAAAGTCACCAAGCCTTTCAAAAAGGGTGACCGCATTAGTGGAGTAGTCCATGGAGGGTAAGTACTGGCCTAACTTTCCATGCATACCTTCGCTGAGCCCTTTCTAGTGATCGAACTCAGCACGAGAATGGTGCTTTTGCAGAATACATTGTTGCCAAGGGTGATGTTCAGATTAAAACACCCGAGAACATCACTGACGAAGAAGCCGCTACCCTGGGCATCTCTATCGCAACTGTAGTATGTACACGTCTAAAAGCAATAACCATTATCTGCTGACTAGTCATGAAGGGGCAAGGACTCTACAAAACCTTGGGCTTGCCACTACCTACAGAGGCCAATCAAGGTGGCGGGTTTATCCTTATATACGGCGGCAGCACTGCAACTGGTATCTATGGCATCCAGTTTGCAAAACTATCAGGAATGCGAGTCATCGCAACCGCTTCCCCACACAACTTTGACTATCTCAAGTCCCTCGGAGCTGAGGCTGTCTTCGACTACAAGACCCCCAACGTCACAGACGAAATCCGCAAATACACAAACAATAGCCTGAAACTCGCTTGGGATTGCACTGGCTTAGGTGCAGCTGTGAGTGCCGGATCCATCAGCACTGAGGGAGGAAAATATGCTACTCTTCTTCCACTGGATCAGAAAGAATTGATAGAGGTGAACCCCAAGGTGGACGGGCCCTACGTTACTCTCATGTACTCGATCTTTGGGGAAAAGTTCGTCAAGGGCTCTGAGACTCCACCCAAGCCTGACGAGTTTGAGTTCGCTAAGAAGTTTTGGGAAATCGCTCGTCAGCTTCTTGAGGAGGGCAAGCTGAAGGCCCCACGAACTTATGTCAATCGAAATGGCAGCAGCTTTGAAGGTATTCTGAAAGGGTTAGATGAGTTGAGAGCTGACAAGGTTTCTGGTGGAAAGCTTGTGTATACACTGTAACAGTCTTTGTTAAAGACTCAACCAGATAGATTTAATAGACCAGTGATATAGTGTACAGGTTGTTGGCAAAGCAATAGAACATGCGAGAAATAAAATCTAAAAAAAGAAGTAAAATGGAAAATAAGCTTGGCGACTTCAAAACAGAGATTAAAAAAGAAACCTAATCGTGCCTCGACACCGGATTGAACGATGGACCTTCGCATTGCGACTTTACGAGTGCGACGCTCTACCACTGAGCTATAGAGGCTGCGGATGACGTAGGACTATTTTTTAGTTCTTATATAGTCTTTGTCGACTGAATCACCAAAACCAACGTTACATCGGCTTCTTCCCTTTCGGTCGCTCTTCACCTAGTGGATTCCTTTGCGGGAATTGGTCGTGTGCCCGGGATATTTCCACCGTCGAGCAGGGAGTAATACTCCGCGCTCCACAGCGTGACATTCATAGAAGCGAACTGATCCCCAGAGAAGTTAAGCAAAGATGTTTCCCCAGCCACATGAATAACCCGCAGATCAACTCTCTTTCTTAATTTCTGGGTCTACTATCACGAACAGAGACTCGTGCCATTATTGTATCGGTACTTCTAAAAGCGACAGCTGATATTAACGAGGACCAACGAGCCTTTCCCACCTAACACATTCGTCGTAGCGCAGACTCTGACAGGCTACAGAAAGACATGGCGGCGTAATTTCCGGCATTTTTGAGCCGAGCAGCAAGCCACACGAAGCCCAACTCGGTAATAAATCAACGCTTCATGGAAGGAAATCCCATGTGCATCGTTAAAGTCAATTCAAGGGACCCGCCGAGTAAACTCGGTGCACGCGGCACTCGGTTACTCCCAATGGTACACAACAGATACGGTACTTACCCTGTTTCCCATATGCTCCTGTCTCGTGTACGTAATGATTCGCAGAGCTTGTCTTACGAGCTGCTGAAAAGGACTTGGGCCAGTGGAGCTGTTGTTGGCTGCATCCTCAGCAGGCTGGTTCTTTTTGCAAGCTTATCTCTCCCATTACCTCACAGATATGATCCTCCCTGTGTTTAGCGAGTTTGACCTTTTTCTCTTAAATGCGAGAAATCCTGTGACACCGAGCCTGTTCCCTCTTCTACCCGAGGCATCACTAATTCTTGAACTGCACATCGTGACTTTGCTTTTCTCCTCCGCTTTGTATAACTGTGACTGGGCTTGCACATTTCTCTCTTCCCAACCTACGATATTCTGGCCAGTTCTCCTGTGATTGACCCAGTCTCTGTGCACATACCGCGATGCTAGGCTTTAGGAAGAAATCCGACAGCGATGCTTCTGATGAAGCTCGTCACAACGATGAAGCACACGTGCCACAAGATGATATTCCTCAAAGACCTTGGATCGAAACTGCTCTCCCCGTATTTGCCTGTGGCGCCGGTCTTTTCTCAGATGGTTATATCAACAACGTGAGACCCGCCATGATCATCTTGCTTCTGAAATTCCTAACATGACCAGGTTATCGGTTCCGTCAACACCACCCTGAGACGGCAATATGGAGACGTATACGCCAACTCCAACGCCTTCAAATACGTGTCTGATATTGCCTTTGCAGGCACTGTTGTTGGCCAGCTAGTATTTGGTTTCCTTGCTGATCACTGGTCGCGAACCAACACCCTGATGGTGTCTACTGTCATTTTAATCATCTTCACGGCTTTGGCAGCGGGATCTTACTGGCATGGGGAACCCGTCGGAATGTTCAACATGCTTACCGCCTGGCGATTCTTTGTTGGTATCGGAATTGGAGGTAGGTTTTTCTGTTTCGTGATTGAGAAAAACAGAACCTGACAATCGTAGGTGAATACCCAGCAGGCAGCGTCGGATGCGCAGAGTCCAGTGGCCAAATGAAGAAAGGCACAAGAAACCGGTGGTTTATCCTCTTCACCAATTCGATGATCGATTTCGGTTTTGTAATCGGTGCCTTTGTCCCTTGTTCGTCACCTCATACCTCTAACGAAACTACCACTGACAATCCACAGATGTTGTTGCAGCTGCAGCTCACAATTCCAACTTCGGCACCATTTGGAGAACGAGTCTCGGCATTGGAGTCGTCTTTCCTCTTGTACTGTTCATCCTCCGACTGAAGCTCAAGGAGCCCGAGGAATTCGCAAAGCAGTCGATGAGGCGCCAGACACCATACTGGTTGGTCTTACGATACTACTGGTTCAGACTCTTCAGTGTCAGTCTAGTATGGTTCTTGTACAATGTAAGCCTTTTATATACCCCTGCGCTATCCACTGGCTGACATTCACAGTTCTCCTCCTACGCATTTGGCATTTACTCTTCCTCGATTCTTTCCGGTATCTACGGAGATGGAGCACCCCTCACAACCGTCTTCGGCTGGAACACCGTCGTCAACATGTTCTATCTCCCAGGTACCCTACTTGGTGCCTTTGTCAGTGACTGGATTGGCCCTCGATATACCCTCATCCTTGGTGTGACACTGCAGGCCATAGTCGGATTCATCATGGCTGGAGTTTATGACAAGATATCGAGTCACGTTGCGGCATTTGCAGTTGTGTTCGGTATCTTCCAAGCTCTTGGTGAACTGGGGCCTGGAAATAACATCGGTCTTCTTGCAGCAAAGACGTGCGCTACTGGAGTGCGCGGCCGATATTACGGTATTGCAGCTGCAGTTGGCAAGATCGGTGCTTTTGTTGGAACCTACGTGTTCCCATACATTCAAGCTGCCGGTGGAAGTGAAACTCAAAGTGCACAGTATCCCTTCTGGGTGTCATCAAGCCTTTGCATCCTTTCGGCCCTCATTGTCTTCTTTTGTATCCCGCACATTGGTCAGGATACTATCACCCTTGAAGATCAAAAGTTCCGCGAGTACCTGCAGCGACAGGGTTGGGACACGGCTCAGTTAGGTCTCGATACCGTTGGTGTCGAAGGCGGAGTTGAGAACGACTCGAAGACTGGTGAGAAGTGAACTATTTGGGTGAAGTGACTGCATCTGGAACTGGTGATGATATTTGTACATCTTGTAGCGCAGTTGGGGCAGCAAGAACTTTTTTGGTTGGTACATCTTGTAACATGCCATGGTACTACATTTTCAAATTACGAAGACTAGCCCTCAGTTGTTCTAATATGAGAGGACAGACTTATTTGAGTACAATTGTTTAATTGTGTATTAACCAGTCATGACTACATCTTGCTCAACGCCTGTGAACCCCTGAAAGAATTATCAGTGCCAAAATAAAGTAATAATCATCTGTCGAGCCAAAACTATAAGTTGCCCAATATTCCCTCTCCTGTGATTCTTCCCTAGGAACAAACGAAAAACTACCCTTCGTATGACAAAGTCTAGGGAATAATAATGGTATGTACATAGCTTGAAATTTACAATGACGAATCAACGACCAACTTGTGTTGCCTGTCTTGACTGACTCAAGTTTTGAGTATAAGGACAGAACCTTTGTAGATGCTGAACAAAAACCGCCTGCTCAGGCATTCCGGCCCGGCAAAACGGACATTCATACATATTTTGGTAGTTAAGGAAATCGCCAGGTTGCAGGTCGTCGCCGTTCAGTCCAGTGCGCTCTATGAGCGCTGCAGCGATGTTCGGAGGGAGGTAGTTAGGAAGGGGAGCAGGGCGTAGAGCCGAGTTCGGACGCTGAACTGGAACTTGATATGAAGGCTTGTGTGATCTTGGCGTCGAGTATGAGGTTTGAGGACTGTTGCTATACAAGTATGTCTGGCCGGTGGCGTGTGAGTGTCTACGAGAATGGCCCATGGAAGGAGCTTGTCCCTGATCGAGCCGAGAACAATTCTGATGCGTTGGTGCAGCGGGGACGTAATTACCCCCTTGGCGGTGGAGCGGAGGTAAGGGCCCATTCGAAGAATTGCTATGGCGCGCCCGAGACCTGGGTTTGGAAGGCTCCATTCGTGCCGGTGGTCCTGGACGCGAAGGCAGAGTGGCCGGTGGCGGGCCTCGCATGCTATGAGCAGTCTTTGGGCGAGGAATACTTTCTATTGTCAGATGAGGTGGTATTACTACAGGTGGTGGTGGCGTCCCTGAACCAGCTCGGGGGGTGCTCATGGGAGGCTGTCGTGGCCATGATGTCGCCTGGGGTCGCGACTGGAGATAGCCCGCAGTATGAGGCCGAGCCCGTGATTGCGGCGGTGATCTCATGGGCGACTGATGTACATGTCTATGGGCGGTAGGCACCGACTGGGACATAGGAACCGAAGCCTGCTGCGGCGAGGGTATCGCCGTTTGGGCGGATTGCCCATGTGCAGCAGGACTAGGGTGTGGCAACTCTCTGCCGACCAATCGGGGTGACGCTCTCACTGATGGTTGTTGTCCATGGACGACAGATGCTGGCGGGGATATACTCATAGCAGCTATCCGCGGCGAAGCTGCTACGTTCATGGGTGCTCCATGAACAATTGGGTTTGGTCGACACAGGCTTATGGCATGATGACGAGGGGATGTTGGGGGCCTATTCCCATGAGCGACCGAGCTGGGACGAGAAATTTCCATCGCCTGCAACCTTGGCGAGGCGCTCACCGGCAGTGATGATGGACTGTAGGCAAGAGTCCGTGGGGGGAGTGCACTCGTAGCTGCGTATGCTTGCGAGACTGTTGCGTGTGGCCCGGACTGTCCGTATGTCGCAGAATGAGGCCTATTAAGTTCTCTAGCGAACTGATGTGGTGAAGCTGGAACGCGAAAGTCCTGTGTGGTAGATATGGGCCTTGGTATCTCACTCGCTAACTGGCGAGGTGATGGCAGTGGTTGAGAAGGAAATACTGTGTGGCCCTGAGACAGAGAGCTTGATCGGGAGGTGCTCTTATTGGACGGTCTGGGCGACGGTAAGACTTGCGACACGGGAGTGCTTTGAGGAATACAAGGGATCCGAGGGCTTTGAACAACGGGCTGTCCCGGTGATCGCCCCGTCTCTCGAAACACATGAGTGTTTCCCATGGTAGGAGTCTTCAAGGTCGTCGGTACCCCCTGTTGTCCGAGAACGAGGGGAGAGAAGTCAGGACTGGAGTAAGCTCTAGAAGGTGGCAGTGAAGTGCCATGACCAGATTGCGTAACAGGTGGCCCGGTCTGTTTGATTAGCCGTGTAGAATCCCGTGCCGATTGACGTGGCGAAAATGGTAATCGTGAAACAGATGGAAGTTGCGTTGTAGGACTAGGTACCGGGTTGGTGATAGCTTCTTGACCTGATGATGGGACAAATGATTCTCGCTGTCGAATAGATGTCGATACTGACTGCGGTGACTCCTTCCTAGTAATAGGTGACGCTGTGGCACGCTGTGCGTGCGGACTTCGAGGGACTTCAGAGCCTAGTGAAGAAACATCCGCTGGCTGTTGTGGGGGAGCTATCACCTGTGATGCATAGGACAAAGGAGTGGGTTGAGGTGTCTCTATCTGTGGCTCTGGCAGAGAAGTAGTCATTTGCTGTACCCAACTGCTGGGCCCCGCTCGAGGACTTTGATGAGTCCCGGCTCCACGTAATGGCATCTGCACTGGTGGGGACTGCGGTGTCGGATAGGTCTCATGATGAGACTCTGCCGGATTTTCTTGTCTCGCTGTGTCATTCACCTGCGGTCGTGGCTCATCTTCTGTGTATAATGGTGGGGATCGTGAGTGCGTTCTCTGGTCCATGCTTCCATCCTGAGAGCTTTGAGAATGGGGTTCGTTGGTTGAGCGCACAGGTGTCGAGACATCGTGGCCAATTTCGACATTGGAGCATCGTTGCTCACTGATTTCGCCGTTTGCTGTAGATGGTCTACAAGCCAAGGCAGCCTTTTGGCCCATCTCATTGTAAGAATGAACTCGCGCAGGGCTGGCAGCAGCTGGTGATTCGCGCATAGTAGAAGCTGGTGTACCTGTTTGCTCATATGAGGCCAACAGGGTATCGCTGCCTTTGGACACAGGGCGGGAGTGTACAGATGCTGGTCGGCCCATATCAGCATACGAAGACAGTTGGGAACAGACTTCACTGCTCGAAAAGGATGCAGGGCTAGGTCGACATGTATCCTTATGGGAAGGATCCTTATGGGAAGGATCCTTATGAGGCGGGCTCCTGGGAGTGCTCGATCGGTGATCCTCGGACATGAGGGCGTCGAAAATGTTTTGTGCGAGGAGATCATCGTCAGAAGAAGTCGGACTAAACTGGCAGTCCGTCGCATCTTGTTGTGTCGCAGGTTCAGATTGCGACATCTGCAGTTCTAGGCTTTCGCCCTCTTGTAACAAACTGGCAAGGTCAAGGTCTTGTTCTGACGCGCGAGTTGAAGCCGGTTGCTGTACAGAAGCTGGCTCCTGAGTCGAGGTCGGCTCGGGCGTGAAGTCCATCTCAAAAGAATCCCCTTCGGTTGTATCCGTCTCAGGGGAACGTCCACCAATCATCCTCCGTATGTCGTCGTTCGTCCAGCGATCCTGACCAGTCTCACCTATTGACTGAGGCCTCTCATTGGACTTGTGCCGTGGTAGGGTCGACCCTTCCGAGGAATGGCGGGAGAATGACATTACAGGGCGATCCATATCGGATTGGTGTGTCAGCTCTGACTGTTGCGATGCATCGTCATCCTCGCCTTCGCTATGTTGTGCATCAGTCTCAGGTGTATCAGCCGCCGGTGTCTCCTCGCTAAAGTCATCGTGAGCCCCCATAACTATCCCGTGGTCGCTTCGGCTGGACTCCTCGTGCGTTGAATGCTCCACACACGGCGTGTCCATACGAATGTCTTCATCCCCCTCATGACCTTCACTATGCAGCAATTCTTCTGGTGGCGTCACAACTCCTGGTTCCTCTGACGTATTTTCAGATTGATGAAGCTCTTCCGGTTGTTCAGGTTCGTTTGTTTCTCCCATCGGGATCAGGGCCATCTCGTCGTCGTCTTGAATTGACGAATCTTGTGCTGGGAAGGCCTGGTCAGGATCAATGTCTGGATCCTTTGGCACTTCCTCCTGTTTCACAGTGAGATCTGGCAATGGTACAGTGGTCGTTGAGGGCTCCAAGGCCTCAGGTTCCGGAGGGCCATCCCCATCATGATTAGTGTCCATCATCTCTTCATCGCTCTCCTCCAACTGCTCCTGGGGCCAAGTGTTGTGCCCAAGATCGGACCCGACTTTCTTTGAAACTTCTTCGGTTTGCGCAATGACTTCTGGTTCATCAATAGTATCGGGCGTGGCGATATCAGGCTCTGGAATTGCCGGATCACCCGTCCAAGACTCCACTGTAGGTGAAGAAGGCACAATCTCGCCCACGTCGGAATCTTGATCATGATTGCGGTCAGAATCCCTGCATCCGCCGCATGGTGATGACGCACCATCATCAATCGAATCTGGGATCTTGGCATCGCTTCCTAGTCTTTGGCTCTCCTGATCCTTTTTCTCCCTCTGCTCTCTTAGAAATTCGATAACTTGGTCGCTGTGTTCGATAAAGACCACCTTCTCGTCGTCCCAGGGTTGGATTTCGTCGAGCTGGATCCAGGCCTTGTGGCAATCGTCAGGAAATTTGAAACCTTCAAAAAATACGAAGGGGTAATATCGTTCTGACGATTTTGGTCCGCCCTCCTCGTAGTCCTCAGCCCAAGAAAGCGATTTGCTCGAACTGTCGTACTGGTAACAAGATGGTAGTGTTTTGAAGATATCTAACTTGTCGAATGAGTCATGAATGCCCACCGACTCTAGATTCTGAGGAGGAAGGAGTAGGCCAGCAAACCACTGTTTTGTTTCGTACCACCAGATAATATAGATGCTGCCTGGGACCAAGTCGAGTGCAGTTTCCTCACTATAACGTTGTCTCCTTCGCCGATGCGATAGCATTGGGTTTCGATTATGCGTTCCTCGCGTTGATGTACGCCCGGGGCCATTCTTCTTGGACTTTGGTGACGTTGATGAATCTGAATCATCCCACACTCTGATGCTATCTCTGCCCAGGGCGTTAGTCCCATCCTCAAAAGCCTTCCGAGCGATAGCGTTGTTCTGCTCAAGCTGCTCGTCGTCACATTCTATAACCTCAATACCAAGGCGGTCTATGACAGTGTCGTAGTCAGCTTCCACAAACCCGTGCTTTAAGCGCAGATGCGTCAAAGCATTCTGGAGAGGGTTGTCCTCAAAGCTGATGTCATGTTGGTCACATCGTATGATGTAGAATTTGCCGGGTTGCGAGATATCTGTGGGTCTGCGGACGATAATGTGCTTCTTGACAGCCCTCTGGTTTTGGTACACCGCGTCGTAGTGTATTGATTTTCGCGTGCTCTCAAGTCGAGCACGCTTGTGAGCGACTGTAAAATCATGGTTCCTCCGCCTTTTGCGCGTCTGCTAAAACGAAAAGAAATCAGCATCGTGAGATTGAAAAACCTTGGGACCACGTCAGCATGTCGAACCTCAAAAACACCATGGCGATTGGCTGTGAAAGTTGCGCCCCCTTCCCTGTATCTGCGCGACAGGAGCTTCGGGGTCTGGGATAAAGTTTGTGTTGAAACCTCGTCTGCGTTTGAGGTGAGATCGACACAGTGAATGCCCGCGATCATGGTCTTTGTTGATTTCATGTTGATGTTTTTCAGCAGCCCCAAGCGGCTGAAGAGGATCTGGAGTGTGTTAATGAGAGAATTTGCTGGGGAGTTGACATGGCGCGTGTACGCCACTTGAGTATCCCTGCACGTGGCTTTATAGGCTTGGTAATCGCTCTCAATTTGTTTGTCTCTGTAAATGGGTGCATGCAACTTGTTGGAAGGTTTCCATACCAGGTCTGACCGAGCAAGGTGTGGTCAGTGGTAACAGAAGCGTAAAAGTGCCTTTGCTTTGCGTTGCGTTGCGCAATGAGCTCTATCTGGCTTTTTGGTGGACGGAAGTATCCTCGGGCGCTGGTGGATTTGGCAGGCTCCGCTTGCATGCATTTAGCTCCTGCTGGATGTGATGGAGGAGGGCGAGGCCAGCGGATATTATTATGGGCTGAGTTGAAATTGAGCTTAAGCTCAGGCTAGAGAAAGTAGTAGCGGAGCTAAAGTTGTTGCTGGAACTTGGATCAGAGTTAGAAAAGGTGTTCATTTGCATGGAGGAAAGAAATGTCCATCACTCCAGGGCTCGCATCGCTTTCGTCAGCGGGGATCTTGGGAGGGTGAGACGGTAGAAGAAAGGGAAGGGGAAGTGGAAGGGGAAAAAATAAATTTCCAGGGAATAAAGGGTGGATAACGCCTGAAAAGAAAGAATGGTTGGGGTGGGAAAGACTTTTTGGTAACGTCTCCCGTTGGACAGAAGGGACGGAAAGGAAAGGAAAGGAAGTGAGATGGGGAAGGAAAAAAAAAAAAAAGACAGAGGAAACAATAATAAAACCGAAATGAAATGGTGTAACCAACAGCTGCAAAATAAAAAGTCATGCATCATCATCACATCAAACCACAAACAAGTTAGACAAAGAAATAAGCGAAACGATGGGATGAATAGATTATAGATAACTTTAGTAGGTAGGTAGGGACGAATACAGCCACCTACAGTACAGATCTGACGGGAGCAGCAAGCAAAGCAAAAGGCAAAGCAAAAGGCAAAGCAAAAGGCAAAGCAAAAGGCAAAGCAGCGGTAAGGCACAGCATAACTTACCTACTTGGGTAGCAAGCATATCATGCATACTTTGTATATGATATGTATGGATACAGATGCCGAAAAGAGGTCCAACTAATTACACGTAGAGAAAGTTAACCTTTAGGTAGGGATGATTAAATGTGGTAAGGACATGTATGGTATGCGATACGATTCACCAAAAAAGCAAACAAAGATGGCTAATAAAAAGCAACCAACCAAGAGAGCCTAAGAGCATAAAATGTTACACATTAGCTGGTTTGACCCCGCACGGATTTGACTGAGACATGAGTTTTGGCTGTTGGTTGTTTCCATCCATTGTTGGTGCTGGTCCGTCGCTCTCTCTCTCTCCCCATCTCTCTCTCTCTCTTTCTCTCCTTTTCTTTCAGTAGACTTTTACAGGTTGCCCTGAACTGACAGGCTTTGTTGTTGGCTTGGCTCACGTTTGATCAACAAGGCATAGACTGTAAAAAGTGGATATTACCAAGTCATTTTTACAAGGTACTACCAATACCTGGGCTATTACCCAAACATTTGCCTTTATATTTATGACTCTTGGTCACTGTGATTGACTGAGTCAATTAATTAATTCCCCAGCCGTCGGCTTCAATTAAAAAAAAAAATCACTCTTACATTTTGTGGCGGGCCCCTGGTTCAGTTTCAGCTCCGATCAAAAGTGTTCAGGCAAGCCCCAAAATGTCACCCGTAGCTCCTTTTGTCAATTGGTTCACGATCGCCATTCTTACCCATGCATCATCATCCATGCCATGTCCTCATGTCATGGTGACCTGGGGCCCTTGGCTTGGCCTGTGTTGGGCCTGGCTGGGCCTCGCTTGGACTGGGCTCGGCTGATGGGCTCTTTATTCTTATTCCCTGTCAATCCATGCATGAGGGCCCACTTCCGTGATAACAATCTCACTTGGTGGCGGGGGTTATCGCTCTAGTTGCTTTTCTCTGTCTAACCAAGTATGTAGTCCATATGTATTCTAGTTGAGGGTCTCGATTTCCAGCTACCTGGTCAGTCACGCCCCGAATGTTCCGATACACAAACGCTATCCGTACCGTTTCTTTGTTCTAACTAGTATTAAGTATAACGTCCTGTCTCCAGACTATACATCCTACTATCGGTCACACTAATGTCATCGTCGCCGTTGTCTCCAGTGCAAATACCCGCTCCTCCTCGTCATGATCATCGAATGACCCCCAACCAACCCGTTCAAGGTATTCATTCTGAGTAGCTGACCTCCCCAGCACCAACCACTGATGCTCCTTATGTTCCCCATTCCCCATAGAATATGCCCCAAGTCTCAGCACCCAGCAGCGGATCTTCTTGATCTCATTAGACTCAGACTCAGACTCAGGTTTCCGCTTCTGGTCTAGTCTATTCAGTGCATGTCCGAGTTCTTCCCTGTTGTGCTCATGTGGCCTTCTGCAGACTGACACTTCCAATCCATCATCCGCCATTGTTGTTGACAAGGTAGTGTCTGGGCAAAATTCTAAACGCGAGTTTCCAAGACGAACAACAACCCAACCATCTGACTCCTGTCGCTCGACATATCCCATCGTTATTGGACCTTGTACAACGAGCTTGCTTTTGGTGACTCTCCCAAGTGGCGCATCAGGTCCTGTCTCCGATGTCACCTTAATAGCCTTTGTAGTTCTTTCGTAAGGCCATTTTCCATTTCTGAAACACAGGTAATCGATTTCACCCGTTATCGAAGCCCAGCTGAAGCTTGGCGCAATGTAACACGAGCTGGCTGCTTGCGCCCGCGTTGATGCTGGTCTACGCCATAGGAGATCAAGATCGATGTTATCGGCCCATAGTCCGGCGATGTACTCTGAGCCTATCTTCTTCTGCACGACAGCCGCTATAGCAGATATGGCCGGGAGTTTGTCTACAGGTTGCGTAAGCTTCCTTTTGGAGTAGTTTTCAACAATTTTGTGCCAAAAGTTGAATGCTTCACCGCGTCGAGATATTTGACTCAGCAACGTACGACCAAACTCGCGTTGATGGTTCATTCGGGAGCCGCACTCGCAGACTATCCGCTCTTTGCAGGTCCAGACCATCTCCATCACAGATATAGAAAGATGGCGTGTTGAAAGGACTTTTTCCTGCAGTGTCCAGCCTCGCTGGGTGAGAGGCTCTATGAATGGCTGCAGATCGTCGCAAGTATCTTGCCACTGCCAGTGGGCGCCGGTTGCCTGCATGAGTCTCGCCTTGACTGAGACCATCCCCTTGCCACCGCTTCCTAACACCGTCGCGGTGAATATTTCTCGTCGGTGATGTGATGTTTGTGGCGGCGGCTGGAGATGTGGCTTCAGGAAGTGATTCATCACAGAGAATGAAGATGCAGCCGCAATGGTGAGGTGAGCGTTTGTATAGGTGTCAGCCATCCGTGAGCATTCCTTTTCCCAATCTGTCTGTGAGTCTTGAATAATGCATAACGCGTCTATCCAAATGTATCTCACACCAAGCTGCCTGGTCAGGTCTATCGCGTCCACATATGCTGCTGGTAGCTCCTTGAGCGCAATGCCGGATTTCATATCATTCAAGTTTCCCGTCTGGGTCTTGATAGAGGTGTCTCTTCCCCAACAATAACTCAGCGCTGTATATTTCGCTTTTCCAATGTCTTGTGTCTCCATCAGGTGCACGTGTGTACTCTCACCGGTTCCAACATCCAAGACACGCGTAGGCAAACTGGGGTCGTCTTGTTTGCAATACTTGTGACTCTCTTGGCACGTCCTGAGACATGCGTTAATGAAGCTAAGACTCTGATTTGATAGACTGTCGTCACAAATGTCCCGCAAGGGTCTGATGTTCTTCCATGATTCTCCTTGAGCTTCTGAAAAGTTAGGCATCTCTTCAAAAATGGGCGGAACCACATACCCTCGTCGGTATAAAATTGAACAAATCTTTGTGGCAACAGGGGGTTACCAAACGATATCTCTGGATTTCCCTGCCCTATCGGAAGTCGGAGTACCAGTAGGACATTTTCATCATCACTCGGACCTAGCAGGTCTGGCCCCTCAGATGACTTAGGAGTGCCAGGAAGCGATCCGAGTGGTATTAGGTTGTAGTATCTATTTCGCGCATTGCATATTTAGCCCAGAGATGTCGATCTGTCTGGGCCTCTCCGGAGAAATAACTCACTCAAGACCTTTGAGGATAAGATCACAGCTTTCGCAGCCACCATCTGCTGCGCGCCTGAGTTGCCCGTCATATCGAAGTATCGTTACTACAGATTCTCTCTGGTCAACTCTAACATCATCGTTTGCCCAATCCACAAGAGTGGCGTTGAGATCAAAACAGCATGAACAAACGGCTTGTGAGTTTTCAACGTGTTCATCCTTTTCCAACCCGCGAGCGTTGGTCTCATGCTCATTCATGATAGTTGTATGAGATTAAGCGTAGGTAACAGGAGGATTATTCCACATTAGGTATCCTTAGGGTGGCTGGGTGAATATCAGAAAACCTGGCCGCTGAGAGCATAATGGACTAGATTACCTATTGGATCAGCTTCGGCTGGTTCAACGCAGGTTCTCAGGCAATTTATTTTTGTATTCGAAGTTTAGAGGCCACCTTTTCTGTTACCCTCTTAAATAAGCAGCTGACATGCACCGATTGACACGTGATATCTACAATGCGACTGTGGCTCAGCGAACCATGCGTGTAAAGAGGGCGAATCTTCTATTCTAAAATCCCAGTACCGCGCCCGTAATAGTCCCTGTTTTTTGTTTGATTATTTCGCTCGCTAAATACAAATTTCGTCTAGCAGTCAGGCACGCTGACTGGAATATTAATGTGAACACTCGTAGCCAATCCACTCAAACTCGTTTCCTTAAACTCATTTCTCATACCCTTGGCTGTAAGACGCATCGCACGGATAGCATCGTCCAGTCTCACACGCTGAGTACCTGTCTCGCTACTCAGGGCGAGGTTGGCGCTGGAGATAGCCTTTGTAGCGCCCAGGGCGTTTCTTTCAATGCAAGGGGCCTGTACAAGACCACCGATAGGATCGCAAGTCAGTCCGAGATTGTGCTCGATACCAATCTCGGCGGCTTGTTCAATGGTCTCAGGGCTGGCGCCCATGCATGCTGCAAAGGCACCAGCAGCCATTGAGCAGGCTACGCCTACTTCGGCCATGCATCCTCCTTCAGCAGCAGAGATGGTGGCACCTCGCTTGTAGAGCATACCGATGGCGGCAGCTGTGAGCAGGAAGGTAGGGATATCCCGCTCAGGGTCGTCGCTGATGAACTCAGTCGTGTATTTGAGAACGGCAGGAATGATGCCCGCAGCACCGTTGGTAGGCGCAGTAACGATACGACCACCACCAGCGTTGGTTTCGTTGACAGCAATGGCATAGACAGAGAGATAGTCCATTGTTGGGAAGGTAGTTCGGCGCGATGGAGCCGGTGCAATAGGGTGGTTCAGGGAACCGTGTATCCGGGGAGGTCCACGCTTTCGAAGCCCTGCAGGCATGAACTTGTCCGGCACCGAAGCAGTCGTCGCGTCTGATGGTGTCGCAAGAGCGCTTGGCTGAGAAGAAGCGCCATCCTCGCCAATCTTGGGGTCAGGCGAGGAGAACTTGTGTTCAAGTTGAGCAGCGGAGGTATCCGCGGTAGACGAAGGATACAACCCACGAGTCAATCGACGATAAAGCGCGGGGGCTCGTCGGTGCAGCTTCAAAGAGCCAGGGAGCGTTGATCCAGTGGGCGCTTGGACACTTTCTAGAATACTAGCATCCATGACGCCCCAGATCTTGAAGATCTTGCGATAAATGTCCTCATCGGTGTAGCCCAAACTCTTTTCGTTCTCATAGACCAGCTGAGCAATGGTGAGATTGTGCTTCCGGCATAGAGAGAGAAGACTAGCGGCATCTCGAAATGGATACCGCGGATGCGGCGATGAGCTGGTGCTCTTGGTTTCAGACTTGACGTCTGTAGAAAGACCAGTTGGTTCAGGGGGCTCCCCGAGGAGAGCTGTTGGTCCCGCATTGGCCTCATCGAGGGCCTTGACTTCGGAACCTGTCCTACGATCTCCCGCGGCATCGGAGCGCCGAATCTCCTTGTAGTACATGTTCTCGGCCAGGTCAGCCGGATGAGCCGCCGACTCCAAGTTAGGATCCTCGAGTTGTGCGGGGGTATTTGGAGAAAGCGTTTGTTGCGGTGCTATGCTGAGCGCGCCATTGACCACGAAGCCGCCTCCAACGCTGAACATATCGTTTGTTGCGAGGACATACCCGTCTTTGTCGTAAACGGTGAAGCGCATGCCGTTGCTGTGTTGGGGCAGCTTACGTCCCCATTCCCAAATGAACTCCTTGTCGTAGTCAAAGTCGATTTCCTTGCCCTTAGATCCATCAGCCGCCAGACCGCGACCGAGGTGGATCTTCTTGCTGGCTTTGATATCATTGAAGCGAGTGGGCACGTATCCAGTGTCAACGGTTTCCACGTCCGCACCTTCGAGGCCCAGCAGCAGAGCTGATGGCGTCATGTGGCCCTCGCCAGTGAGCGCAAGACTTCCGTAAATAGCGACACGGATCTTGTTGACCTTGGGGAGCAAGTTGGCTTCGATAAGATCGTTGACAAAAATGTTGCCAGCTCGCATTGGCCCTACGGTGTGAGATGACGAAGGGCCAATGCCAATGGAGAACAGGTCAAAGGTAGAGATGACAGCATGCTCATGATCGGCTTCACTGTATGAGCTTGACTCCTCCTCTGCCTCATCTTGTAGTCTTCGAGGACGTGTCGTGCTAAAAGGTCGAACTCTCAGTTTTGTTGCAGATGCTGGCGCTGACCGCGCAATCGCATTCTGGTTCGGCCACCTTGCAATGCTTGCTAGGGATCGGATCGATAAGCATTGCCTCGACGCCCGAAGCAGCGAAAGCTGCTTAATCCCAGCGCGACTCATTACAGGTGTTAAGAAATGTTGAAATTCTTCTTGTCTTGTACCGCGGTGCACTGAGTTGTGATGGATATCGATATTATATCAGCCAAGACCAAGTGAACGTGTGCCGCGTATTGCCAACAAGGTGGCCCCTATTGGCCATATCTCTTATCTAGGAGCGGAACATCCTTCCCCCAACCAATCACTCAACAGGAGTCTTTATCTCCGGACTCGGCGCCGGAGGTGGGTCGGACAGGGAACCGGCAACCGGTCACGTGTCGGATCTACCTACCAATCAATATGATACCCCAGACCGAAGTCTTCCGGTACGCTTTTCCGTATGTGACTACGCCTTCCAAAAACATCCGGGGTATAATTATCTAGTTGCATCAAAACACCATTATCATTACGTTATTGTTCGGCATTGAGTGTTGGTGATGCTCTAATTGGCAGTATGCGGGGTGTATAGTCATTCAATTGTTAGTCAGAGCCAATGCGTAGGGTACTTACCCTATTCTCAAACAATGTTCTTGCGAAAATTGTGAAGGCAATACCAAAATGAACACATGGTTCTTGTTATAGTGTGTAATTGTCTTCTCGATAGGTCAATGGGGGGCTGTGATTATCGTTTATCTCCTCTCAAAGCATCAAGATTAGATTTCACACAAAACTTTCAGAAAAGGCCACTTGTTGTGACGGTTTAGATAGAACATCGTTTTTGCCAAAAACTCTTCATTGAAGGCGAAGAATTCTGTCTTGACACGGTTACTTAAGTGTTTCTCATTCACTATCTAAAGCAAATACCGCAGTCGCGTCATCCTTTTAATTAAATATTTAAGGCTAGATAACATTATGGCATATGGAAAGGTTTACACTTACTAAATAAGAAAACAGTTAATCGAGTTCGACAAGACTTTGAACTAAGTCAATTGGAAAGAAAAAGAAAAAGCTTAAAAAAACAATGTAGTCGCATTTATCGCGATGAAACCATCCGGGTTCTTGTCCCTGAACCCTCATGAGACAAAATGAAATTTATCGAGGTGGCAGGAAAGAGGGTTATCAACTGATGGACTGGATGTACTGAATTTAGAACCTGTCAAAGGTCGAACATAGGCAAGTAATCCAGCGTTTCTATCAAATATCAAAATACAATACTAACTGCTTGTCTATAACAAAATACAAGTTGAGACACACGGTTTCAACTTGGCGCTGGCCTCTGTTAATACGGACCATCCATTTACATGTACTCCTCGGAGTGTAGATTGCAGGAGCTGTATGGCCCTTGACAAAGTATACAGTGGTTCTGACACATACAGAGCGAAGTGTGTTACATAGTTGCTGAATATTATCCATAAGAAAAGGAGATCGCTAGGTGAGTCGAATGGTAATCCACGCACAAGATGCTGCGAGCAAAGGATCCTAGACTAAGACTACCTGTACTTAGATCAAAGTCGTTTGTTACCTTCCTTATCTTGTGATAGTCATGGTGACTTACTATGTTGGTTATTATTCACCTCACCTAAGCACTTGGGATAATTGATTTTGAGAAGCAGCTTCAATGATAACGCTATGACTAGAGAAAACACATAATAGCATCACCGTAATTACTCTGCAGCAAGGCTCATGTTGTATTCCAACTCCCACTCAGCTTGAGGATCCCCTTTTCGTGGCTGGAAAGTCACTGTTAGACCATCCTTGACGGCAAAGACACTATCATTATCAAGATAACCAGAGTCCGAGTCGAAAATCTGAGTCACAACAGACTTGTGGTCCTTTGCAATAACCTAAGTGATGTTAGTGTTACAACACTCATTTTTGGATTAGAAATGAACTTACCATGAAATGCAGGTGGGCAGGACGGTAGACGTGGCGATCTAGAAGGTGAAGGAGCTTGCCTGCTGGGCCGTCCTCGGGGACCTTGGAGAATGGTTAGCCTCTTTATGATGAAGGGTAGTAATTACGATGGTCTTACAGGATAAGGAGTAGGGCGCAGGCAGTAGAATGAATATCGACCTTGGTCATCTGTGATGAACTTTCCGCGCAAGTTATGTTCGACCTGTTTATCGTCTTGCTGCTCGTACAAGCCTACATGAGATTAGCATGAGTTGCGAAACCCTGTATGATAGTAACGTACCGTTTGTGGACGCTTGCCAAACCTCGACCGAGGCATTTGGGATGGGCTTTCCCGTCGAAGCCGATGTCACAGTACCGTACAGGTAAGCGACCTTGGCATCACTAGGAGTGTCAAAGGTGATGGTAGTGCCATTTTCACGGGTGGGTGTGTCGTGGCGCCAGAATGGTCCTAGAATGGCGGTCTCAGTTCCCGAGAGACCATTCTTTGCTGCCTTGCGGTGCGTGATATCGTCTACGAGACTGAACATCTGTCAGCAAGTGCAACATGGGATAGGAGAATCGGGAACAAGTACCTTTCGAGACCGATCACGTCACACATCAATTGTCCCTCATTTCTCTTTTCATTGCTCATCTGACCAGCCCAGTTGATCATCTTGACTGCCTCCATCCACTCATCGCAAGTGAGTTGTGTTTCGCGAGCAAAGTCGTGCATGTGTTGGATAAATGAGGACATGACCTCGCGAAGTCTTGGATCAGTCTTGGGGCCGAAAGAATCGATGACTTGTTTTGTGAAGGCTTGACCAAGTCCCTCCTCCTTAGCAACACCGTTGGCATTTCCGCCAGTCGCCTCTGCCGATGGGGACATTTTTGCTATGTTCTTGTGTAGATGTGGGATGGGATGGATGTGATATTGTGGTGTAGTATCAAGCTTGGTACTTGAGATTGCAGGTCTATGAACATGCAAAGAGTAGTAGGTATATGGTTGCGTTGAAGAAATGAATTTGCTAGTCGAAGCTTTTTAATAATGAACTTCTAGTCTCTGCTTATGAATGGGGTACAATATAGAGACGGTTTCAAGGTGATTTGACCCCGCAATTCACAGTGAGCTTACCTTTGGTGGTTCGATTTCATTCGGATATAGACAGAACAAGGTGCGGCTAAGGGACCTTCGGATGAGCATCATGAGTACAGTAGTAGCGCTGTTGCAGTGAGTTTGCGGGGTTCAGTTCTTGACCAACCAGAAGCTTGATGATTGCATTTACCAGTCTCGGCAAAAATGATTTGGTCATAGAGTCGCGTCCTTTCGGATGTCGGGACGTACCGATCGGAAGTACAAAATGAGGGGGAATGAACCCTGATGCCGACGCTACGGAAAAGAGGGCTATGGTTACTAAGTACTGTTGGCGGAATGACCCTACTGTGACCGCTAAATTTTAGCCTTGTAGTAGCACCCCTTGGTACACTGTGGCGGAGTCCATAGGTCCTCCATTGAAAACCACAGAAGATAGCCACGCAAACCTGGGTCATCATGGAACTCTGGAACGCCGTGATACTTTACAGTGCAAAATAAAGTGATATACCAATCCATACTACAAGTCTCTTTATCCAGTTCATCTCAATGTTAAATTAATTGATCATAAAAAACTACTTTGACAGCTTGTAGTCTGCTTCATCGCCAAAATCCCACGTCGGCTTATCTGCGCCGTTCGGACGACTTGCTCTCCTGAATCCAACATCTACGCCCGTAATTTCCGCCACTGGTGGCACAGCCTCTACCTCAGCCTTGTAAGCGTTAGAATGCCACTTCTCGACATATCTATCAGTTGAGAAGAGTTCTGGATATATGGTCCTCATCCTCAGCAGCGCTGTCCCTGAGATCTGATCGACGCTGTGTGCATGTCGCAAAGCCAGGAAGTCCGATCCGATCTCCTGTCTCAATCGTTCCTTAACCTCTTCGGGATACTGCCCGACTTTGAAGAGTAAGAGGTCGTAGTGAAGAAGTGATGCCTTTCCGTGCCACGATCCACCCTTGGTTGCTCTGTGGTAGAGACCTATCAATGCTGTGATGGCGCCAATGCAACCTGTTCCATAGTCCGAGATAGGGAAAGGAGGAACCATAGGTTCTGAAATACCCATAAAGCGACCTTGTTCCCAGGCAATTCCACTGACCTGCAACTGCATTAGTCCCCATATGCCAAAACCTTCGTTGTAGACGACTTACACAATCGGCAATTTGCTGCCACCCAGGGCGCCCAGCCCACTCGCCCTGATAACCAAAGCAATTCTCATTCACATAAACGAAGCCCTTGCCGCGCTCTTTAGCGAGTTTCGCCAATGCACTTGCTCCATACCCAAGCTTCTCCAAAGCGCCAGGGCGATACCCATCGACGACAACATCTGCTTCGGCAAGGAGACGCTCAAACTGAGCTCTTCCATCATCTGACTTAAGGTTCAGCTCCGCAGCGTGCTTGCCCATGTTGCCATCTACCTGGAAGAAGGGCACGTCGCTAAGGTTGGGACTTGTGATCTTGAGGACATCTGCGCCGTACTCGCCGAGAATACGCGTTATGATGGGCCCGGCTATGATACGGCAGAGTTCAAGAACCTTGATGCCTGCCAGGATCCTTGTAGGTTGTTCCGAGCTTTGAGTGAGAGGACATTTGGGTGTCTCGGACTCGAGGCTTTCCACTGACCATGGTGGAAGAGCCATGTTCGTTTTGCCCTGGAAAAGACATGAGCTTTATCGTTTTCGAGCTCGAAATTGTACAAGTACTTACATGCTCTGTTTGAACAAAATCCTCGTGCTTCAAGGCAGGCACTCCAGCTTGTCGGTTGGCCGCATTCATCGCTTCAAGTTCTTCCACGCTGAATCTTTGAACGGCAGGTTCGATAGCATTCACTATGCTTTCATGAGACTGCAAGTCTGGCCTAAAAGGCTCTAGACCTATCATCTTCAACGTTGTAGAAGCCTCTAGAGATCCATGAATGTGATAATACTCTCCAGGGTTCTTGGTCTCATAGAGATTTGCTGACATGCGACGATATGGATTTGACTGCGCTTGTAGCAAGTCGGTGTCTGGTTGTTGTCAATTCATCTTTCCTTCTTTGGAAAGGTATTTCTGTTATGAATACTGACCTTTGAGCATGGCCTTAACACCAGGATCGAGCTTTCCAAGACCGCCGACCTTGGCCATATAGGCCTGACAAAGGAAAGCCGTCGTCTTCTCCAGGTTGATATTGATCTTCCTGGTTTGAGATCCACCAGCAACCAAATCAGCCAACAGGCAAGCGACGGCAGCTTCCACTGCCTTTAGCGCTGCAGTTGTCTCCGTCTCCTTAAAGGGGATGGGAAAATACGGCGCATCTCGGCTTGAGGAGAACTCAATGCTGTCCTTGAGCGCCTTCACACCCGCTGGCAGAGCTGTCTCGTCGAATTCATCGCATAGATATTCAAAGATCCGCTTACTCTCCTCGATCGAGGAGTAATTGCTATTGCTGATGCTACCCATGTTGGTGTTTTTCAGCAATAATTGGCCAAATGGAACAGCCGCTTCGAAGGATTTCACGAGGTGCCTGCTGAGATGGAGTCTTTATATAACGACACACGTTTCAAAACTCAACGATGAATGCATAAACGAGAGATATCCACTCTAACCTTGTAATCTTTTGAGCTTGTGTTCGTAATGTTAAAAGATTAGTGTCATCAGTCACTTTTACCTCATAGGCTCCATATTTCTGCAGTGTTGAATTGGTTTAGTGGTTGAGATCGGCTAACCCCATTGCCGAAGACGACCTCTCACCCGACTTCCGACACTGAAACTGAACTTTATCACTGATATACGCTAGACCAATTGAGACATTTCAGTCGAGACATAACATCTAAATCCAACATATTATGTTGTAAGCCGAGACTAAACATTTCGCTCCCTATACTATTTGGTTATTCTTTGCTCTGATCAACCTCTAGAAACTATGCCTTTTCTCGACGTGAAAGGCAAGAAGCTGTTCTACGCTCGCGTAGATGCTGAGACAGAGCCCAATACCTCTAGCCCAGTGCTGGTCTTTATCCATGGGCTAGGGTCGTCGCATTCGTTTTACATACCTGTGATGCATGGCCTTGCAGCCTCGGGGTATACCTCAATTGCATTGGATGTTTATGGTGAGAAGCCCTAATCGAGCATCCTCCATGAACTGATACTGAACAACATTTAGGAAGCGGCCAATCTGAACTATCACCTGGGGTCGAAGCTCCCACATTCAAAACTATAGCCAGTGACATCGAAGAGTTACTAAGAGGGTTAAATATTCCCTCCGAGAATGTTGTCGCCGTCGGACATTCGATGGGCGGCATCATTGTACCAATGCTAGCCTCCAAGTGCCGTCTACGCGGAGCGGTTCTGATTGGTCCTGTATTACCCAAGCCTGCATTGGCAGATATCTTCAATGCTCGGATTGAAACAGTAAAGAAAGGTCAGTCAGTCCGATCAAACTTGAGATTGAAATAATTTGCTAAACCCGCGCATGACAGATGGAATGGAGCCCATGGCCAAAACCATCCCTTTCGCTGCCACGGGTTCAAAAGCGACTTTGACCCAAAAGGCATTCATAAGAGCTCTTCTACTATCACAGAAACCAGATGGGTATAATGCGTTATGTCAGGCAATTGCACAGGCAGAATTACCCGCGTATTCGAGCCTCAACTGCCCTTTGATGATCTTGGCTGGTGAGGAGGACAAGACAAGCCCTGTGCCTGATGCACAGAGGATTTTGAACGAGTAAGTTGATTTTTCAATCTTTTTTCCCCAGCGTTTGTATTATGAGATTGACCTTTTGTGGTAGATGGGGATGTGGTAGTTCTGAAAAGAAAATTCACATTCTATCTGGAGTAGGGCATTGGCATTGCATAGAAGCAGCAGATGAGGTAGGCTCAAAGATTAAGGATTTCATTTTCAATTTACCTTAGAATTAGACGTTTGCTATAATGCAAGGACTGTTAAAATGCTTATTAATGTTGCTATCTGGTTCTCTGAAGTATTATCTAAAGTTTCGACTGAACGTTAGCATCTGTTAGGGATTAACGTTTTGGTCCCGTCATAATACCCCATAGGTTCTGACTGTAAATTGAGTAGTTTCTTCATTACAAGACTGGTTCAGATCTATCCGTACGTCTAAAGTTCATGAAACTGATAATATGAGCAACCTACTGCACTCACCTCACCGCCTCTGAGTGACATTCCGCATCGGCTACCGGGCGTCCCACCTATCGGCAGTACGGAAATAACAAACCCAGACTATTTTACGTCAGCGGACACTGCACCTAGAGTTACCCCATCTTCTCCCTTGACTAACCAATAAAGACTGGACCATATCCGACAATTGGCGGCCCGCGGTTTCAATCGATCAGTCCGTCCTCACACGACCAAATCCAATGCCTACCAGGAGGGTCCGAGATTGCGAAAGAAGACGTTGCGCCGAAGCTTGTGAAAGCTGTAAACGCCGCAAGCAAAGATGCGATGGTCGTCGTCCTTGTGCTCGCTGCATCAAGCGAGGTCTCGGCCATGAGTGTCGCGAGTCCCCATCAGTTTCGGGTCTTGGTGCTCGACGGCTTGTTGCTTCATCATTACCAAGTCCAGATCCTGAAAGATTGAGTAATATCACGGAACAACAAACTCCAACTGACAGTATAACTGCTGGGTCCAGATCAGGATTGACATCATCAGAAGATACTTATGTTGATGACCAGACCTCTTCGTCGCTGCAGTTGCTGTCAGATACACAACCTGAGCGGCTACCTCGGATGTCACGCCTTGTACAGGATACCAGAGGCGAATACATGTTCATTGGCGACTCTGCAACACTGTCATTCCTACAAAACATTCGGAGAATTGTACGTCGCAGCATCGGAGACTGTGCACTCGTTGACGATCCATTACGGCATGGCATTGTCGAATCGTCGCCTGAAACACGGCGAGGATGGATTCTATCTAGTGCTCAGAATCCACCTCCACAGCAGACAGAGCTTGAAGTCAACTACCTCGTGAGGTGGTACACGCAATCGACTAATTGCGTACTGCCATTATTCGACCAGACAGAACTTCGAGATGAGATTCGCAAGTGGGTAGAAGATGGACAAGACCCTGCTCATCCAGCAAGTCCTGTCTACTATCTTGTGTTTGCCCTTGGTGCGCAAACCGGGCCAGAAAACAGGGATGATCTGGCTGAGAACTTCTTCAACTACGCTCGATACCTAACAGTCGAGACATTGATAGAAGAGCCAGGAATTGTCACCATTCAAGCCTTGGTCCTCATCGCAATGTATCTTCTAGGTGCATCTCGTCGCAACGCGGCTTTCATGTACCTCGGCATGGGTGTACGAGCTGCGTATGCGATTGGACTGCATCGCCATGATATATCTTCTCTTTTTTCATCGACCGAGGGTCGTGCGAGAGAGCAGCTTTGGAAAGGCATACGGATTCTCGACTTGTTTATGAGCGCATCATTGGGCCGGCCTCCATCGACGTCTGAGTTACGAGACACAACCAATCCTCAAAATTATTCCGCTTGTAACGATCTATCGATGATCTTCGAGTCAATTCTTACGGATGTATATGCCAAAAGAATGATCACACCCGAAATACTAGAACGTATCAGCAAGAATCTTAGAAGATGGACATCGCAATGCGGTGAAGGTTTGGCCGTTGATGGTATCGAACAGGAGGAGTTGATCAGTGATGAGAGTGGCGAAGACCAGCCAAACATCGGCCTCATGCACCTTAAACTGACGGGGCATTGGAGCATTATGTTGCTGTCGCTTCCGTTTCTTCACAAAGCCGTTTCTCAGCACGTTGAAGAAGCAGAGCAGTCGTCCAACACATCTGCCAAGCGTGCCTCGTCATCTAACCAGGTACTTGTGCATTCCTGTCTCGAATCAGCTGTACGGACAGTCGATCTTCTGCAACCCCTTCTCAGAACAGGTCCCATACCAAAGCGGTTACCAATGGTAGGAAATTCCGCGTTCGTGTCTGGACTAGTACTCGGAGCAGCCATATTTGGCGATTTCGATAACTCATTCCCGCTTGAAAAGAGCCTTCACGCCGCAAGAAGTGTTCTCGAGCTTCTTGCCCGCTACGATGCCGTAGCTAAACGCCACCTCATGATCCTAGATCATCTTCAAGGAGCATGTGACATTTACATGGATAACCGAGCCAGATTGCGGATGGAGCGACAGGGTCATCTTGTCAATGGCCTCTTCGGCAGTATCCATACCATAGGAAAGTCACCATTGCGAAATTCCCAGCAGGCAGATGTGAACTTCCGAATACCATCAACTGAAGGACTCCAAACGCAGCCTCAGACGCCTAGGCCTGGACAGGTGCCGAACCAAGAGATGGCGAGTGAGCAGCAAGGTTATGCCATAGGAGGAGAGCAGCCAGAGATGGACGTTGGGAGCGCGACTGATGCTTTCCTGGGGATTTCCCCAAATATGCTGTGGTTTGATTCATTTGACACGACGATGTCGTTGTTTCCAATAGTCGATACACAAACGATGGGCGAGGATTTAACATGAGTCACGATGAGCGTGAAATGGAAGACTTGAGTGTGGATCACAGATAGAAATGAGCGTTACATGGTGTGTGGTATCATTGTGGAACTTTTGTTCCACATAATCCTTTCGGACATCCGAAGGGCGCGATAGCTTCATTTAGCTGACAAATATAAGTCTTATAATAAATCCGTTATCATAGAGGCTAAATGAGCGTGATATCGAGAACCGAGTCCGCTCATTCCAATCATGGCGTTCAGTATCATATTTGTCACGTAACGTTGGATGTTTGTCGGCGGGGATATTAAAATCCGCGCATCGTCAGCCCCTCTCGTTCTTACATCTTATATCTTGCACCATTTTTACTTATCGCATCGCACGCTTGCTCAACTATTGAGATTGACAGTCCCTCTTTCACGTCGAGGGACATTTCTTCTAATCTTTTCCTAAACCGGTAAACTTCTGTCTAGACAATATCACTCAACATGCCTTCACCTATCCGAGCAAAGCCCTTGATGCCAGGCGATAAGATCGCGTTCATCTCACCTTCAGAACGAATTAACAAGACCCTACCAGCTGTAGTCGACCGAGCTGCTACCGTCCTTGCAAACAAAGGCTTTCAAGTTCAGACATTTTTCAACGAGGACAAGGGAATTCAATCCTGCATTGAAAATCGATTATCCGAAATCCGCGCAGCCTTCTCCGACCCGAGCATCTCTGCCATCATCACCACCATCGGAGGCACAACTTTCACAGAGCTTCTCCCTGCCTTGATAGCCGACAAGGAGCTTCACGAGACTATTCGTGCCAACCCCAAGATCGTGGTCGGATACTCGGATATCTCAGGATTGCACTGGTTCTTGTACGCCATGACAGGTCTGCGTACTTTCTACGGCCCTGGTGCTGTCCCTGAGATTGGTGAGCCAAATGATGTCGACGATAAAGACACACCGCTCGCGTTTTGTGTGGACAACCTGTTGCGTGCGATTGCATCTCCCGAGCCGCTGGGTCAGCTTCCGCGGTCACTGTACTACGCACCAAGAGGAGCACCTTTCTTCCAGGATTCAGCATCGAAAGAACCTCCAGCGGTGGTCAAAACAAGCGAATGGCAATGGCTTAGATCTGGGAAAGGCCAGGGCAGATTGTTTGGAGGTTGTCTCACTGTCGTGGCACGCTTAGCTGGCATCCCAGCAATCGTCCCTGACTGGCGCGGCCGAATCGTCTTTCTCGAGACCGCCACAAATGAAGATGGTTCAGGAGGGAATCCCCCTCATCGGGTTCAAGCAGCATTTGCGGACTTGATCGCTCAAGGTGTGTTTGAAGAAGCGGCAGGGCTAGTTGTCGGAAGACCATATGGTTATGATTCAGATGAAGACAGGGAGACTTATGCTGGTATTATCAAGGGTCTTTTGTGTGAGGGGCGCCTTGCGTCAAAGGAGTTCCCAATTCTATTCAATATAGATATTGGGCACACCGTGCCGATGGTGACGCTGCCTTATGACGCTTTGGCTAAGCTTGATTCTGAGACTGGGACTTTTGCTGTACTAGAAGCTGGAGTGGAGTGACCAGAATGCGAAGCATTTGTGTAGTTGATCATATACATTAACATCATAAATTCGTTATCTATACATTATATGTTCTAACATCCCATGCGTTATTCATGTTCGTTGCTCCAAAGTCTTTGCGCTGTTAACTGTCAGGATAACGCGTGGAGAGCTCTGAACTAATCTGATCTCTCCAATCTCATGGACTGGTAACGGACTTTCGCCAGGCTATATGCTGTGCGTTTCTCCTACGCTTTTGCATCATGTGTAATCCATATCTTGGACTCATGGCCCCCTCCCTTGTTTCAGTTGGGCCTTCTCTTGGCCCATCATATACGAGCAGGCTTGCGTAGTTCTTGGACTGCCCTTTCCTAGCTCTATCATCCAACTCTCACACCAGTAGCACTCTGTTTCCCTATTTAATTGACAACCATGTGACCGGATGATAACATCGAATCCGGTCGCAGCGGCAGACTGTACATCCACCCTGCATGTGTCCTTGTCGATATCTCGTCATTGGTTCCTGCCACACCTTCAGGCCGCAATTCCAGAGGAAGAGACGCGCTATCTGAACAAGTGCGATGTTTGGCGAGATCATGATATAAGCTCGTGATGATGCGTGGCTCGGTCGTGGATAGTGTTTTATTTTACACCACTCGTGAAGGCGACCCGAAATGGCGGCATCAGACAGGGCCGACGGTCGCGTTCCGCCGTTTGCAACTGTTGCCGTGACATCCGCATTCCATTCAATTTTTGTTTTCGTTGCCACGGTAAGGCATCTGTCTCCCTTGGCAATATTCGTGGAAGCGGCCACGTAGCTGGCTCAAGGCATGCCTAAAGGGAGGCTGTAATGTAAGAGTCGAAAGCTGTTGTTATCTTTGCTGGGTAAGTCTAATATCCTTCTCCTCGCAGAATAGCCACGCCCGTAACGATGGTCAAGGTGAAGAAGACACAGACAGCTACGATCAATATAGTAGCATATCGATCCCATTCAGCGCCATCGTACTTTCGGAGATCTTTAGTCCAGTCAGGCATGTCAATGGTCCCTCCTTGTACAAGCCACGTCGACACGAATATGAGGAAGACAATGAGTGCGAAGACAAACAGCCAAATGTTGAAAAGGTTTCTCCCAATAGTCGACTTCCGAAAGCGTCGCATCATTTGAGGGATCATGATTAAGGCGTCAACGATAAACAGTTGCTGAGAAGAGAGGCAAGGTTAAACAGAATATAGTTATGATGCATGGCAAATGACAAAATGAGTCACCGAACAACGGTGTAGGTGGTTTGGTTATTTTTTATCAACGGACGGCGGACATCAACATCGGACAGTACCATTACAGTGCATAGGGCTCGGGGAATATTAAAGTGCCGTCCCTCCCTTGCTTGTGGCTTTTGGGGATCATTTGACGTGACGTGGTGGTCTGATATAAGCGCTAGATCTGCGGGGGTACTGGAACGCAACCAATCTTGAAGTTGCTTGGCCATGATTTTCCCAAGGAATTGTCGTAAGCCTTCACTTAACAGAGGCTGGGACATGGCCTGTGAAACATGGATCATGGGCTCAGCTGGGCTATACCAGGCAGCATGCTTCCAGACCTCTCCAATGAGCAGCGTCCATACCTCCGAAGCTCCCGAAACAATGACCAACGTTGCACGCCTTGAATACCAAGGATGTTCGTAGACAAAGAAAGAAAGCACAGACAACGGTCTCCGCGGATCCCTAAGTCCGTGGATCTGTGATGAATCGCATTAGCCAATATGTTTTTCTTCCAGATCTAGCACAACCCAGGCTTTATCACAAAAGCAGAGAGATAGGGAAATGAACGTAACAAGAGATATTAACGGGGATACCGTGAGTTTGACCGCTTGAGGGAAAATGTGGCGTGATGAGCTGAAGACTTGAAAATGTTTCAACCAGGGTCAATTGAGGGGTGAGAAAGAAATTTCGTCTTGATTATGAGTCGGTGGTTGGTGGTGTGACGTCAAAGACAGAGAGAGAGCCTTTCTCTGCATCAGTTCAACTTGGCATAATTTTGGAAAAAGGGTACATAGTCACAAATAATCATTGAACAATTACATAAGCTCAAGCGAAAGCAGCTTGGCGCAGTGGAAGCGCGGTATGTATTACTCAAAACTCGTTTTCATTTCGAGTACTAACTCCTCTCAGCCGGGCTCATAACCCGGAGGTCACTGGATCGAAACCAGTAGCTGCTATTGAAGCATCTCTTTTTTGCAATTTTTTGTAGATCTTGATCATTAATATTCTATAGATTCTTTTCTCTCATTACCCTGAATTTCTATTTCCTTTTGTCATCTTTCACTAATAGAAATGCCTTTTGTGATGTGTGATGTGTGATTTGTCTCTCACTCCACGAAATCTCTCGAGTGTTACCATCAGTCTAGTGCTACCTTTACTCTGTACCGACAGTTTTCCAATCTTTAATTTAAAGGCTGAGAATTAATTTCTCCATTTAGAAGGAATCATCGCCGCAGTGCCACTATTGTATAATATGTGACATGACTTTGAAATGCAACACGGTAGCTATGTACCCGGTATCGAATTTGTCCTATCTCGATCTAAGTTTGATGATCGCCAATTTTGGGGCCACCCCAATCTCTTATCCACGTGGTAAACCCGGTGCCAAGAAGTGCCAGTGACAAATTGACAGTTTGATGGACGGTCTAAAGAGTTTAAACGACGCCTCGAACGAACTCGGACGTCAAATGCCCACCTATCCAGCCGCAAATGGTTTACATTTGTGCGAGAACTCCAATGACAAACTCTAATCTGTTCCTTCATTAGAATGTCGAACTCGAGTCGACTCGGCCGGATCAACATCAACACCCGGAGCCGAGCGTGACCGATCAAGTCAAAATGATCACATCTCTACGTCAGGAGGCGTCAATGATCCTTCTCTGCTTTTGCGAAGCCGAGCCGGAACACGAGGCGCTAAAGCTAAAGGATGGGGCACACGAACGGCTATCTTAACATCCGAAGCGAGAAGCTAGTCTCAGCCAACGGGAGCTTGCCAGTTTGGATGATGGACAATACGATCTATCACTTTATATATTCTAGACAACGTACAAGGGGTGATCGTGACGCCTACAAAGTAGATAGTTATGATTGACCGTCGTTGAAACTAATTTGTGTTTGTTTGTCGTCTCAACTTCGCTACAAAGTAGACTACAGTAGGGACTACTTTCACGTTAAACTCATCACCGCTGGAGCGCCATTTTGTTCTAGAGTATCCACCATGACCCAACTTTCATGGTCTTCAGTTCGACTACTAGTGCTATGAGGCTAGCAAAGAGACAGATTACACATAGATCACCACATCCCACTTGATCTCCCAGGCTTGTTTCTCAGCTTGACCCAGATAAATCAGGGCAACCCCCCTGCCTATGCATCGAAACAAAAGAATATCGGACCGCCCTCCATCAAGTTCCAACAAATCAACAAACTGGCTTTGCAATCCTCCGCATCCGATCAACGCGGTATAGCCTAATTGGGAAATATTCCCTTGCTTTGTTAGATCTCGTCAGGATGAGTTGCCATAAACGCTCTAGCAAAATCAATAGTTGATTTCTATAGTCCCAATGTCCAGCCAGTAGAATGCAGGACAGTTGATGGTAATTAACGATCCAGCTTGCGATCAATGGACAGTATCTCATCAGCCTGAAACTATTTTGTGACTACGTCAGATGCCATCATGACTTTGGTAGTTGCAGGATATAGGAAAACGAGGAACAATGGGTCCTCTACATGTTCTTAGTTACCTATATATTGACCGCCAACGGAGTATCTTGCAATTCTGATCAGCATTGCAAAGAGTACGGGTCTTTAACTAACCCTTCACTGCCACCCTACCCGTCATGCGCTTCTCCCTCTTTGCCGCTGCGCTTTGCGCGCCCTCAGCCCTATCCTTCCCCTGGTTGGCACCAGAGGGAATGGATGCTCTTCTCAACCACCCCGAAGCACGCGCAGAAATTGATCGTCGATTAAGGGAATACCAGGCGGGTAATGTCCACAAATATAAGCGACACGAGCCTCGACAGCTTGGTACTGGTCTTGTGGGTGGTGTTGTGTCTCTGCTGGGAGGCACTGTCGAGGCAGTTGTCGACAATGTTGTTGGTCTTATTCCTACCAACAAGGCGGTCAAGGGCTTGCAAAAATTCCCTGAAAAGTCTCATCCTTTCAAAGCTCCTGGAAAAACCGACCAGAGAGGTCCTTGCCCTGGCCTGAATACTCTAGCTAACCATGGCTGTAAGTTGATGGAGACCTAGATTGGCCAATAGGTCTAACATGTCGCAGATATTCCTCGAAACGGTATCGCTACGATCGGTCAAATACAAGCTGGCACAGCAAAGGTGTTCAACATGGGCGCCGACCTTTCTGCTCTCCTAGCTGTCGGCGGTGCTGTTGATGGTGGCGATATCCTCTCTCAGAAGATGAGCATTGGGGGTCCCGATAACCGCGTTGGTCTTCTCAACGGAGCTTTGAACAAAATCTTTGGCAAGCCCTCTGGAATTGCTGGTCATGGTCAGTTTGTTTTTCCAGCTTACAAACGATGAGTACTAACAGGAACTCAGGCAAGTTCAACGAAGGCGACGCATCCGCCACACGCGAGGATTTCTACCTCAACGGTGACAACATCTCCTTCCAACCTAAGCTCTTCAAGCAACTTCACCAACAGGCTCTGGCCAAGGGCGACGGTACCTACAGCGTTGATGCCATCAAAGAGCACTTCAAGAACAGATATCGAGACTCCAAGGCTGTCAACAAGCAGTTTTACTTCAACGCTCCCAGCGCCTTCGTCGTGATGGGCGCGTACTACTTCATCCCTGGATTCTTCTCTAATGGTACCATTGGAGCTGGCGGTATCGCCAACGAGGCTTCCATCACCTCGTTCTATGGTGCTAAGCCAGCCAAGAAGAACTCGTGGAAGGACAAGAATCTTGAGTACACTCATGTCCCTGAACGCATCCCGGAGCAGGGCTGGTATCGTCGAGCAACACCCATGACTATCCCTGAAGCTGTTGGTGGTATTCTAGATGTCTACCTCTACGCCCTGCCAGCTCTCGGAGGGTCTGGTGCTGACGGAAGCTGGGTGGTTGGCCCACTTGATCTACCCAAGGATCCTCAGGGCTTGAGCTGCTTTTTGTATAATGCTATTTTCGCCAACTTCCCTGCCGAGTTGTTCAACTCCGTCAGACTTGTACAATCTGTTCTCAATAGCGTTTCCGAGACGCTGGTACCTGGGTACAAGGCTTTGGGCTGCAAGGTTGACTTTCCTGACGCCAAGGGTTCTTCTGCGAGCAAGAAGTTCGCCGCATATGAGAAGAAATATGTCGGACCTGCCAAGACCAAAGCCGTGGGTAGTGGTTGGTATAAAAAGTGAAGTAATATAGTCCGATAGTCAAAGGTGTGAATATACCGTATCAGCTCATGAAATCGGATACCTAGTGCCCACTTATACATGCATGTTCTCTATAACAATCAGTGGTTAGAAGGTATACAGTACAGGCTGGCCATGCCCTGTTCATAACCACTGTCTTAAGTCCATTATACAGCATAATCATGAGTTGATACTGCACAGTATGGTATGGTAGCCTGTGCAACCTCATCAGCTGACCACCCCTTCTCATACTGTGTCATCGTGATTGCTGCCCTGTCCTCCAATGAGCAGCCTCGGAGAAGCCTCCGTCACTTTAGTCTTTGTGATAGTTATCGGCGGAGTCGCCATTGTCAATGATTGGCCTAAACCCTGCTGACATAACCTTGAATTCTGACGTGTCTGAATACTTTCTCCTCTTCTCCTCGAGGAGCTTTTCATCCGACAAGCTACCATCATTCTACGATGGACTCGAGATATAAACCGATATTACCACATCCGGGGGCGTCATCAAACGCCCCCTCAAACATTAACGTAACCGTTGAAGAGACCGACAGTAGAAAGCGACGACGCTCGGGCAATCACATCGCATGTAATCGCTGTCGGACTAAGAAGATTAGTGTTGGTGTGCCCTTTCTCACCTAAGCGTCAGCTTTGTATGCTCACTGGCCTAGTGTAATGGTTGGAAACCAACTTGTAGCCAATGCGAGAGAGCCGAGACCCAATGCGAATACAGAAACATTCGGAGCTCCCGCTACCAAGAAGAAATTATCAATCGTCTTCAATCTAGTGAAAGAAATCAGCAGGTCCAGTCCCAAGTCATCCAGCTCCTGCGATCATTGCCACAGCATAGAGCAGCCCAGATGCTTCAACAACTTCGACGCAATCCAGATCTACCTACCGCCATCTCTTCGATGCAACAGACGAATAACCTCAGCGCCCGCCCTTCAGACCTCCGCCTTGCACGAGCTGTGGCACCACCGACAGGATCTACTACAGAGTTCGAGCTTGCAGCACAATTCAGCGCGGCATATCCGAGGTTACCACCACCAGATATACAGGCCCTCAGAAGATTGTTAGGACAGGATGATGGCTTCGAGATCACTCCACCTTTGAATTCCAATCCAGATATTCAAGAATCAGCATCTCAACGGTCAAGTCAAGCCTCTACACCGCTAGATTCTGCTAAGTATTGTGACAATCGCCTGGAAAGACTTCAGATTAGCTATTGGAGCCAAGTGCCTATTTCGAATGAAGACGCTGCATCCCTGATTTCTTTCTATATCGAGACAGATCATAAGATTATGGGCTTGTTTGACGTGGATTTGTTCCTTGAGGACCTTGTTGAGTGTCGTCAGAGGTTCTGCTCTCCCTTTCTCGTCAATGCTATACTGTGCTTTTCAATCGTATGTATTTGCATGCCCTATGCTCAAGGGCAATGCTAAGTTCACTAGCAAAGCTACGCAGCGATCAAACGTCAGCCCAACGAAATCCGTCACTTCGCCTTTGAACAAGCCGAGATGCTTTGGCAAGGAGAGAAATCAGATCCGACACTAATTTCTTTATCAGCCATCGCTATTCTCAGCGCCGCGTGTTTAAACGAGGGAAAGGAGACCCTTGGGCACGAACTCTCTAATTCACTCCGCCGCGAAGCTGAGCGGCTCGGTCTTTGTGGCAACTCTGCTGACGTCTTGGGCACTGGTAACCTATCCTTGGACTCGGTAGAATGGGTGAGGGCAACCTCACAAATTGCCTGGGGGGTTTACGCTTGGCTAACGTACGTAGCCTCAAGTGAAACTCGGAGTTGTCCTGACTGTTTTGCTTGATCACAGGGTACATGTCACCTTCTATCACCAAACGCCAATACAGTTTCACCCCACCTTCCCCATTCCGGGAGAAGCCGAGAGTTCTGTTGCTCCTGGATCACCATCGCCATATTTGGGGACCACTTTTGCTAGCCTCTGCCGCCTCTGGACAATCTTGCAAGAAGTCTTTGGCGTATACATCTATCCGAGCAGCACGCCGATCTCGGCGCGTGTACCACCAGCGTTTGCCGAAGGCAAGTATCAGAAGCTTCTGGCATTGACCGGATCCCTTTCCAGCGGCATGAGGCGGATGAATAGTTACAACTCCGATGTCATGATCTTTCAGTGAGTTCTCTAACCCTGCGTTTGCAAATATTCTCTAACGGAACCATAGCATGATGTTTCATGTGGTTGTAACGATGATCTTCCGCCCTTTCATTTTAACATCCAGAACCAGCCGCTTGATGTTTTTAACATCAATCGACAGCCATCCAAAAGCAGTGTATGCTGCTTCGATCAGCCAGCTCAAAGACTTGGTGCTTACCTACCGCATAAGGCACCCCAATCCTGTCTACTCATCTTTCCTCAACCCAAGCCTATTCACACTCACGCTGGCGCTACTCGAAGACCTTCGAGATCCTTTTTGGCAGTATTACTTTTATCTCTGCGTGCGCTTCTGGCAGGATCTGTACACCTGCTATCCCATATTCCGGGACATAGGGAAAGCATTTCTATCCATGGCTATGCAAAAGGACGCCATAGCAGCGCAGGAAGCACAAAGACTTTTGCGAAGGATTGAGCAGAGCGGGAAGCATCCCCCTACAGCGGAAGAGGTTTTCACAAATTTCTTCTTTGACCCAGTATCTGACAGGATTAATGAGGCACAGGTGCATGATATGGCTAACAGATTTGATGAAATGGTTATGTATGATGAATTGATCGACAAGAACTCTGCTTTAGTCTAATAATAAAGGTTATGATGCTTGAAAACATGCTTCCCGGAATCTGATGAAATAACTGCCATAGAATGGTGTATCGGTCGTCAAGAACGAATCATACAATTTTCAGATGTGTTTGTAGTTTTCGAATATTCGCTTCTCATATTGGGTCAAGCTGGCCAGTCCTCGAGAACAACCAGAATCCTTCTCAAAGCTGAAACAAGGATGTTACGTGATCATTCCTTCGTCGGCCGCTCATCGAGTTGTTATGGTTAGACAAAATATGCTTATTGGCCTTTCAATGCTGACCGACGTCATTCTGCAAGCCGTCTTAAGTCCGGGACCTGTCAGCATCCAAAGCAAAGACGATGACCTTGGAAAGTAATCTGCAAATAATACAAGCAAACGTCATACTGCGCAGCCTTGTTTGTCAACCCAACCGACGGAAACTCCGCGCCACCGAAAACCTTTTGGGAACGAAGCAGTGATTTGTGAGACTTGCTAATAGTAGCCTATGGCAAGTTCGCAACCAACTCTCACGATCGTTTCGCGGTGACATCTTCTCTGCGATATACGAAATGCCGACCGATAGTTCATCCAAGGTTGTTGGCGTAAGACGCAGAGCCTGTGTCAATTGCACGTCGGTCAAGTCGAAATGTCTTCCCCTCTCAGCTGACGAATGTCAGCGTTGCAATCGCCTTGGCAAGCGGTGCACTTATCTGAATGTTGTTGAGAAACGAAAGAGCCCCTCAAGCGCATCGTATGTCTCCACAAAGTCTGGAAGTGATGGGATCAGATGTTAACTTGTGTCGCTAGTCGTACAAGGCTATTGGAACAGCGGTTGAATAGGGTTTTGTCTATGCTCAGTGAAAGGGCCAAGGGGACTCCATTAAGCGGGTTCATCACACAGCTTTCTTCTGTCGATCTTGATATTGATATGCTGGGTATGGACCAGATCCCTGGATCGTCGCTACCACGCAGCTTTGCTCCACAACAAACGTTGGAAGTCATCGATCATGGGTTCCTCACTCTCAACGAGGCGCAGGTCTTGCTGGACAACTATCGCGCCAGAGGTCTTCAGCACTTTCCATTCGTTCCAATCTCACCTGACACTACTGTTCAGTCTCTCAGGACAGCCAAGCCATTTCTCTTCATGTGCATCATGGCGACCATGAAGGTAGACAATTGCACCATTCAGCGACAGATCGGGGAAGAAGTTAGAATGCAAGCCCACCAGAGAGTCCTGATGCAGTCTGAAAGCAGCTTGGAACTTCTTCAGGGTCTTCTAGTCTACATCGCTTGGTACCAGTACTTCTTCAGCTATGAGAAGCAACAAATTGTTCAGCTTGCACAGCTTTGTGTATCACTCGTTCAAAGCTTGGGGCTTGATCAGAATCCGAACAATACTAGACGTAAAGTGGATCTTGGGCCCGATGAGACAGCCTCTGGCCGAAAGGCTGCTCGGTCTACGGATCAGTTGCGGGCTCTTCTTGGAACATACTGCACAGCTAGTTGGTGAGCTATTGGAATGACTGAAAACTACGTAGCCGAGTGAGTGCTGATTCTGTAGGGTTTCTACGAAGTTCAGAACACGTTGCGCGATACCTTATACTGGGTATATCAAGCAAAGCTGGGAGCTCTTGACTGCTAAGAAGGAGTACGCCACTGATAGTCTCATTGCACCCCTCGTGCGAATAAATGAACTAAGTCGACGCATATGCGACACATTTGGCTATGACGATTTGGAGAACACGGGTGTCAAGGGCGAATTTATCAGTGCGATGGCTTTACAGACTCTGAGTAACGAGTCGACATTACTCAAAGCATCCATCCCACCGGCCGTACGAGAGAACTGTGAGATGAAAGCCTATTTCCCCTTGACCCACCTAGATGCTAACATAGCAATAGTCGCGATCAAGATCGAGCTCTATCTGCTCGATACGCTGGTAGGTGAAGTTTCGTTGCATGATGACTTCTGGGACCATTCAAGTATTGTCAAATCATTCGCAACCAGCAACCCGTCGCTATCGACAAGCACTAGAATGTCGATCCTGTTCAACCTCTTGCGGAGTTGCAAGTCTCTAAATGATGCCGTGATGGAATACCCAGACGAAGAATTGTGGTATATCACCTTCCATACGACCGCCAAGATCTGCAGAACCCTTTCATGTCTCTCCAATGCTAGCAAGATCTGGCCAGAGATGTTCCGCGATATCGGGCTTACTCTCAACAGTGCAAGCTTTTCGTACCCCAGTACTTCTCTCTATGATGCCACCACCATAGAAAGGGCAGCAGATCTTGAAGGCGAAGCAACGCGACTGCGGAAGAAATTCAAGAGGCTATCACCGCTGGTGCAGAATACTGGCGATGAGGCTGATATCATGTTTGGCTTCTCGGACATGATATGGGCGGTGTTTATGTCGTATGAGGAAACGCGAGGGATGGATCAAGGTCCTCTCAATTTCTCCGTTGTTTGTGACGGGTCATACTCGGCGTCGGAAATGGGAACCTCGGGCGGTTATTTGTCAAGCACGGGGTCTGATAATACGCAGGCGGATACGGTGTTGGACCTGGAAGGGATCGATGAGTCGACTTGGGAAGAGTTACTAGCTGGAATTACTGCTACTACAGAACGCGAGCCAGTATTGCAACTTTGACCCTAAAATAGCCATACCAGGTCAAGTACAGCCGGATTACAATACTGGAAAATGCTGGTTATAACAGACTATCCATGGGGTTATTGCATCCACTAAGGAGGCCTATTTGCTAGATGATTATTATTATATACTAAAAAACTTGCAATCGATAGCTTAAGGCCTCCTGGCCGCTAGTTGGTATTGAGACAAAATATATGTTTTCTATGACTTTATACTAGGGTCATTGTAGAGAGCGTCTGGCACTTGAACCAGATTAGGTCTTTCTTATTGTCGAGATAAGGGACGGGAGCCTGGGTAGGCGGCTTGAGAATTTCAGTTTGTTAGCGTGCAGGCATTACAGTTGTCGTAGCTGTTATACCGTCTACGTCAGGCACGATGGAATTAATAGATATGGGACAGAAACATGGGATTGAGTGTACAATTAATCCAGGTCCTATGAACCAATCAAGACGCTATGATACTGAGTGAAACCTCGCCATCTAATCCAGATATCCCAACCAACCAGAGGTTATGCATAAATATATACTAGAAACATTCCATCATGAACCATAATTTACTCGCCGGGCTGGATAGCAGAGTACATGCAGCCAACAGGCTTCTCAACCTTGGCGGCCTTGACGCTGAAGGGAATGCAGTTCTTGTTGCCGCCGGGGTTGTCGATGCTGTTGTAGACCCAGACAGACCAAGAGGTCTTCTCGAGGTTGTCGCCGTTGGGGCAGGCAACGAAGTTGGCACCATCGCAGGTAAGGATACCGTCCTTGTCGACCTTCCAGCCTGAGCGCTTGGCGCCTCGAGGCATGGGCTGAGCACCAGTGGTATAGCCGAACTTGCCCTGGCCCATGCCGGAGAAGTCGACGTAGGCCTGCTGGCCTGGGTTGCCCTGGGAGTAGAGCCAGAGCTCGTCGCCGTAGAGGTGGAATGTAGCCTCGTTGTGCTTCTTGACGTCGTCGCAAGAGGCACCCTGGTTCTTGAGCTTGAGCTCGAAAGACTCCTTGGAAGCCTGGAGGTAGTTGAAGTGGACGGGCGAGGCGGAGCGGAGAGCTAGACCTTGGAAGTAGAGAGACTTGGGGGTGCTGCTAGCCTTGGGGGCAGCAGAAACGACGCCAGCGGCGACGAGAGGAGTGATGAGAAGAGCCTTGATCTGCATGTTGGCGGTTGTTGTTGGTGTTGTTTTTGTTGGTGGTGGTGATATTAAGAGTAATTGAGTGTTTATTGATGTTGAGCGAATGTGATGAGTGAGTGAGTGAGATAATGTTTGGAAGAACGATAGGATGGTTAATGTTATATATGTATTTTCCTCCCAGTTTAATCTCCATTTCGCATCGTCATAACTGCCGATCCTATATGGCAGTTGCCTCATAATATGGAGATGAATCTGATCATGCCGACTGGTGGAAAGAAATACATGAGACATACTTACACCAGATTAAGTCTAATCTTTTCCGTCCCCCTTTGGGAATGTCGCCCGCCTCGTGAAAGAATACGAGGTTTCTCCACAGTCCATTGCAACCCAACAACCCAGATCTCCCTGTATTGTCCAGAATGCCCCCACAACTAGTGGAATTAATGCATTGAGAAATCGAACGGCCATGCCGAACTACCCAGCCAAGCCTGGTCCAGGCTTGTCCAGGCTTGTCCAAACTGGTATGAAAATAGAGGGAAAAATGGACGGTTGGGCCACAAATACTATGGATAAACGGCAACGCAGGCCATGCGACCCGTTTTTAAGTCATTGGAGCTATCTAAAATTAGCAATGCACAGCCTTTTCTAGAACCCGTTATTTTAGCGCTGGCTTAATCGTAGACAAAGATCTTACTCCTCCCACACAGAATGTCATTCCTTTATCCGCTAGGGCTGCCAAGAGTTATTACTTTCCTTTCCTTTACATAGGTACGATTTATAGGAATATAGTATGTCATGGATTGCAGAGAGAAAGTATACCTATCTTTGTAGAACTTCATTCGCTTCATGTATTTTTCTCTCTTCATTTTGCCAGTTCTCCAATCTAAACCTCATTCCATTAGCTTTTCTCTCCTTCTGTTCTTGTACGCGAGAGTTATACAGGAATGTGAACTAAATAATGCATGCTAAATCTATTGACAGGCGTCGGAGCTAAGGATTCTTAGGTCTTGTTTGGTGAACAAAGCTTGCGAGACATGTCAACCCCAGCGTCTGTCTACCTAGTCTCGACATGTAAGAGAGAATGAAGATCGGAACGTCGATTTGGTGATATGTACAATATCTAACATTTATCTTTAATGTAACAAATGTATGAGAAAAACTTATTCAATTTTTTCCCGCTTTCTAAAAGCTGGTTTATAGGAAAAGTCAGAACATTTTAAATGTTTGTAGGGTAAGTCGTGACGCTCCAAGCACATTATTGACTTACAGGGGCTGTATTGTAAGTATGGAAGAGTATTGTGGAAGATACGCCTTGCGTGTGCGAATGCCTTTGTATCTTCTTTCATTCCCCCCATTTTAAATACTATAAACAAAGTAGATGTTGCCGTAGGCTTGGACTACGAAAGCCAGACATACGTAACTGTTTGCATCGGAGAAGTAAAATAGTGGTGAACAATTGGCACAGCTTATTAATAATTCTTGACCGGAAATTCCGACATCATTGAGGCCATGCAGCATTCGTCATTATTGCTAAGATCCTGCTGAGACGAAGTAAATATAAGGCGTCTCTTTGCCTTAATGACAAGAAACAAATCAATCAGCTCCCATTTCTATTTCTATAAAGCAGATCTCTTCAGTGTTAAACAAAAGCGTTACAAATCATACCTCTCACCATCATGCCTCCCCCCAAAGGAACCCCCAACCCTCTCGAAGGTCCAGGCGAGTAACAGCTCTTCTACCTACCACAATCCACTACGAGATCTAACCTTTTGAAGGCGACTATGATGTTACCTCAGTCGTTCATTCTGATACCTACCCTGCCATTAACCCAACAAACTTCAACCTCAAGGGCAAAGCGATCTTGGTCACAGGAGCATCCCGAGGTTTTGGCAGAGCTATGTGCATCTCCTTCGCACGAGCTGGAGCCTCACGTGTCATTATTGCATCGCGCTCCGACATGTCTACCACCGCTCAAGCCACCAAGGCCGCAGCAAAAGACGCGGGGCATCCCGAGCCTGAAGTACTAACCATCAAGACCGACGTCAGTGTTCCAGAAAGCGTCGATGCTTTGGCCAAGGAGATTGACGAAAAGTTCGGTTCTCTGGATGTTGTCATCAACAATGCAGCATTCATGAAAATGTCTTCTATTGCAGAGTCTGATCCTGCAGACTGGCTACAAACTCTCAGCGCCAACATCTTTGGGCCGTATCTTGTTGCGCGGGCTCTAGCACCTCTTCTTCTCAAGTCTGATACCAGGACCATCATCAACGTTGCCAGTGTTGGTGCTCATCTTATTTCGCACAACCTTAGCGCCTACCAGGTCTCCAAATTGGCCATTGTTAGACTAACTGAGTTCATCTCGTTGGAGTATGGAGACAAGGGCATTGTATCTTACAGTGTTCATCCTGGCAATGCTCCGTCAGAGATGTCTGGTGGTATGGAAGGGATTCCGGAGCCAATGAGACCAGGTTTGTCATCATCCATTGACGCCATGACCACCACTCGCTAATTAACACATCTAGCATTCGTCGACACTCCGGAGCTGACTGGGAATTCATTGGTCTTTCTGGTATCGGAAAGGCGACCGTGGTTGGCGGGACGATATATCAACCTCACTTGGGATCTCCCAGAATTAATGTCGAAGGAGCAGGAGATTGTCAAAGACGATAAACTCAAGGTCCGTCTTGTTTTCTAATTGCATCAACAGTTATGCGCATAATCTATGTGCCAGACGGACTATTTGCAATATGAACACTCCGTCTTTAACTGTGAGCTACGAATTTGGAGCCGCCATGTCATTGTAATGAATACCTAGCATTGAAGGGTCTCGGGCGAGAAGCAGGACTCGTTGTGTTAAAAGGAGCATTCCAGCAAGTTCAAAGGATAGAGTAACGGGAAGTAATTTAAGTAGTGGTAAATTAAAGTTTATGCTATGGTGTAGTCTATCTTGAAGTCATGGCTGTAAAGGACATTTCGTCTATTCTATGGGATATCATGCTGTGCGGAGAATTTTCATAAAAACTTTTGTTCGTTCCTCATTCTTGCTTTCCTTCGCCAGAAGCCTGGGCCTTGGTCTGGTCATCACACCTCTTCTTAACACCGAAGAACGCCGTGACGTGCCCAACAACAAACCAAGCAAAGAGAATAGGCAAGCCGATGTGGAGAGAGTTTCCGCATCCTGACCAAACTTGGATAAGAACAATCCACAGAGAGTGAGCAGGGAAGAGGTATCCAATGCGGTAGAAACCAGCAGTGAGCTCAAAGGGATATACAACAGAGGCGACATTGACCATGAACCATGTCAGAAGGAAGAAGGGAGTGAGAGGCATGGGTACAAAACTGCCGATGACAGTCTCAAGTACTTGGAAGTTGACGTCCATGAAGAGCCAGAATGTTAACCAGGTCAGAGCCCACTGTCCACCGCTAACACCCCAGTCTTCGCGGAAAGCCCAGATGTAGCCAGTGACGACAACTGCATAAAGCATGGAGAATATTTTGCCGTTGACGAAGCGCATGGCCCAGACATCGCGGACGCGCATGTTCTTGTGGAGGCCGAACTTGTCGTAAATACCGTTCATGGCAAGGACGTAGAAGAATTGCCCGAGAATGGCCATGACGATGTTGATAGTGTTGTACAGGTTTCGGGAGCCTTGGTTAGTAGGGCGAATAATGTCGGGTGTGCTGGTGATAGGGTTGAGGTAGGCCTCCACAGCAGCTGGGTCGCTCGAGTTGACATTGCGAAGAGCAGAACGGCCTTCTTTGGTCTGGTAGTAGCCGCCACGAGCTGCACCGACAAGGGCTTGGATGTTGGGTGCCAGGTAGCCAGAAGCGACAGTTGGATATCTGGCGCCGTTGTAGATGTACGTGATGCTGTCTGCAGGGTTGTAATCTTGAGCAGCAGAGCCTCCTTGGTAGGCAGCGGCCAGACGGTCAGAAGCACCCTTGCTGATGTAGAGAGCACCCCAGTAATCAGCGTGGCAAACACTGTTCTTTACATCTGAAGTTTCGGGGTATTCATCGACGGAATGGAACTCGACCGTTGGGAAAGACTTGTCCTCGAGCATCTTGTAGGCGTTGGTGACAGACTCTCCAACAGCACCACCATCGTAATCGACGACAAGGATCTTGAGGGCGGATACTCGATCGTTTGTTCGGAAAGATGAACCGAAAAGGTATGAAAGGTCGGCGAGGAAAACAACAAGAATGGCCACCATGACTCCAGTAAGGATCTTGACAACCAAGCCTCTCTTGCCCTTCCATACTGGCGAGTTGATACCTTGTCTCTCGTTGTCGTCCATGGTAGGCTCGTCGTGTAACGTGGGAGCAGGGGATGACGACTGCTGGTTTTCTATATCGTTGGCAGCCATGGCTATCGCTGTCAAGGAAAGGAAAGGAATGGAAAGTTAAATGGAAATAAGCTTGTCTTGAGATAGATGCAGGGACTAGAGATTGTTCTTAAAAGAGGAGAAAGAACCACAAAAGATGGATAGTTATCTACTAGTTTGTTCAACTAATTAAATGATTAATTAATCCCGCCGAGATTGCAAGTAGCGTGTATCAGTCCATATAAATAAATAAAAGACCTGACCCATCCATGGTGTGATTTCCAAGCAGTGTAGTTAGTAGTTAGTGTATTGTAGCGGCTCTGCTGAGAAAACCTGCTCGCTCAGTCATGATTTTCTACGATCGGTTAACTTTACAAGTCCGAAGAGCGAGCTAAACAAGTCCAGAGCGATCAAAAAATCCACTGTGGCCCCAATTTACTGAGTTAGTTACAGGGGGGTCTAGGCTGAAACTGTTTAGTAGTGGAGGTCCGGACTCGCGACGCGACGGCGCCGACAATAAAGGATTAAAGACCGAGATGGCGCTAAATTCCGGGTAGATAAAGAGCCCGACAAAACCCGTCTTATCGTGGGCAATTCCATCACCAAGTTTATTACAGTAGACAGACAGAAGTAATAGGAGGCGGACATTAACTCAAACCTCCGCTGACTAACCCTTGTCTTTGAAATTTGGTCAAATAGGATCGATCCATTGAATCCTCCGGTCTATTGAAAAGACCGCACAAAACTGCGCTCGGTGTCAGATAAGATACAATGGAAGTTGGTAGACATGGATGACCATCGGTGTTCGGACAACTTTTTCACCGACATGATCTTTTATCCGTGCTTACATCAGATTTCTGACATCACTGAAGCACACTTTTATGCTTGTTTCACCATCCATTTACTGTACTGTATCTGTACAGTAGTCTAGAAGTCAATAAGATTTACTATGTAAGGCAAATATTTCATCTCGGCCCAATATTTACAAATGTCTGGTACTCTGTCACTCAATTAATAATCGCCATCTTTTACATCATACCATCCACGAGTAACAACCCTGACACTGCGCTTCTGACTTCATTCTGCATTACATGTAGCATCTTCAAGTTTTATTGTTGCACAATAACGGTGAAAAGGGATGTGAAACGTAGTGGCTGTGTCACGTCTATGACGGCTATTCGACCTTCATTGCCACTACCAATTTTGGCAACACCGTACCCTATAGCCTCAGCGTCGTACCCATGCTGTCGTGATACCGATTGTCGACATCGTAGGGCAGGACAGACTTGATTCGATTTATTCATGAGGCTCTAAGAAATAGATTCAAATAAATTTATTGGCTGCTATGCATGTAAAGGTTGATTGAAAGGTGACGTTGTTAAAGCTGAATTGGCCTCATCACATTATTGACCAGAAGAGAGATCGAAACACCAGAAAGGGTAAGCTCAAATCAGTGCACAACATCTACACCACCAATGAATCTCAAGGTGAGTCCAGTCAGATGTAGATCTTCGCATGTCTAAAATTGCAAGCCCGGTTGCAGGGTCGTTCAAAATGACATACATGGCTACTACGACAGCCTTAAAAACTTCAAGGTAGGGTAGACCAAGCATGACATATGTGGCTGTTGCGGCTTTGAGGCATTGACTTTGGAGGGAAGATTTCAAGACTTGAGCTCGTCGACCAGATTGTTCACTTAGGCAAAATCATTGGTGGTGGTACAGTTGATATCGTAAAGCCATTGATTTGTCTATATCTTAATTTCGGGCTTGGGTCTGCGCGGCGCCATACCCAGGTTTGCGGCTGCCAGGAGCTCATTGATATGTCAAGGTATTGAAGCTTCAGGCATAAACCTACAATCTACGCAGAATCACATCAGCTCATAGATAACTATACTGTATTGTGAACCACTGAAGAAATCCGGTCGAAGCTCTTAGACTTGTCATAATAAACAAAACGGTGTGTTGCTTCGCGGCGCGCCGCCAACGACTAAACTAACATTGGATTGAACCAAGATTAAGGGGCATGCTAAAGACTCCCTGACTACAGTCGATCAAACACTGCTAATCTGGCCATGGGAGCCGCTGACAGAAGGGAAAGGCTATATCCTGAATTCGCAAGATCTACCGCCGATGATGCCCTGTAGAGATATCACATTCCCGTCAAGTTTTTTCTATTTCACAAACAGTAAGGGATACCCATTTGACAGGACGTTGGTAACCAGGCGTCAACGGCCTTGTTAAGGCTGTTCATGGAGTTGCGAGCATGACTTGACCAGCTGCAAAGTTATTCAGAGAGCTGCCAAACAATTTGACGCTTCGCTAAGGAATTCAGAGCTTCAAAATGACTTAGATTGGAGTTGATCTTCATAGACCCATCGCCTGGACTCTCTTGACTGAGACCCTGTATTTGAAGGGTGATAAAGTGAGCCTGGGCTCCTAAAGTCTTGAGAATATATAAGAAGAATTGCTTCTGCTATTTCACCTCACATTCCCCAACACCAACAATCGCAACTATTAGCACATATCTTTTACTCTAGGCCAAGTCTTCTTACATCTGCAAATCATTAACATCATGAAGGTCTCCATCATTCTCGCTCTTCGCTTCCTTGTCCTTGCTGCCGCCGCCCCAGCCAAGGTCGATGGGCTACAGCCCATTGACATTTCCAAGATCGACCCCAGCCTTAAATGCGCCTTGAAGATAGCCAGGTCCATCCACGTATGCTTCCCCGATATTGCCGCGGGCGAACCAGTTGGTCTAACAGAGATCAATACATGGTGAGACAACCTTTGAGAAAATCCATTGCTTGAATGTGGGTGACTGATCCCATGTTTATAGCCTTAAGAAGCTCTCAAAGTCTTCAGGTCGTGCTCTACGGTTGGAGACTGTTCCTTGCGTCTTTTAAATATGCTCTGGAGTATCGGTATTGTACAGCTAGCAGTATCTGAAATGACAGTTGGTGGATAGTTGAGTTGAACCTTGCGGGGAATGTCTTATGAGATACATCGTGGTTGAAAAGATATTAAAAAAGCATTTTTATCAAAATACAGAGACATACTTGGCACGGAATGATAACCTCTTTGGATTCGGTTTATATTCTCTCGTTCTGCTTATTGTCAACCAAACGCTCTCTCTGATAAATCATTATGTAAACTAGATAAACAGATCATCTGCCGCATGCTTCGAAACGACCGCGCTTATTGCTCCACAAGTATATCTCTCAAGCTTCAACGGCTCTTTTGCCACCCTCTTTCGCGGCGTACTCCAGCCCCTTGACAGTATCATCAACCTGTGAAAGAAAAGGAGAGTGTGATGCTTTACAGTAATAACCCAATGCATCCGGTCCTAGCATCCCAGCCAGCTTTTCCTGTACAGAAATGGGCAGTGCCTTGTCATCATCGCAAAAGAAGTACATCGTTGCAATATCATGCCAGGGCTCATACGTGACTGTGTCGTCAAAGATACGCGCCGACTGATGCTTGAGCGTGTCCAAAGACTGTGCAAGTACATCGCCGCTCACATCGTGATAAAATATCTCCTCGGGCTTATCCACATACATGTATTCTCCCTGAAAGTGTCAGCCGGCCACGTATAGTTCGAAGATCTGATTCGACTTACCTGCAAGTTCATCCAAGGCAGATACTGGCCACCGAGCATCTGCTTGATGCTGAGCCCGATAGGAGTTACGAACGCGGCCAGATAGACAAACATGACTACGCCTCCGGGTAGCCCTTGTTCGCGACGTTGACGATATCCTAGCCCTTTGACAGCATTCGCTCCGACAAGTCCACCATATGAGTGAACGACAAGGACGATTTGTTCTCCGTTATCAGCTAGGCGTTGAAGCACATTTCGAACAGCATCGGCATCGTCGTCAAGGCCCTTGGTAGGAGGTTCGGCGCCCACTGAGGGATAGTCGACTGCCTCAGTCTTCCAGCCTCGGTTGTCAAGTTCTTTTCGCACAGCATCGAAGCAACTGGCCAAATGCCAAGCTCCTGGTGCAAGAACAATGGTTGGTTTGAGGACTGACATTTCGATATCTGGTGGAAGCTTCAATGGGGCAATCTCTATCACAACGTCGATTGAACCCTCTCATAAGTTGTCCCTTCCAACCATTTTATACTCAGAAAATTTTACTTTTACTCTTAGTCTTAATCTCTTTGTTGGTTGTCAACCAACTCAATACCACCCTGCTGTGGATAGCTCTCCACCGGATCACACGGTTTTCATAGACTAAAAGCAGTCACTAGATCAGCGATAGGTCAGAGATATCCCGCTTGTAAAAACCCTTGACAGACCCAGCATCCGAAACTCAAAAGGACACATTTCGGGCTCATCTTGTTTCAAAGTCGAAAAGCGTGCGGTTGAAGATGTGAAGATCAATCGAGTCAGTTACTCCTGAGTCAATTCCGCTGCAGAAACATGGAGGTTTCCCCGCAAACATGACTTGAGCTAAAATCAACTAGAAAGAGTCTAGATTCCTCGGCATCGGAAGGCATACAGTGGGGATCGGAAGCCGGGTTTGGCATTGATTAGTTTACACACGGACTCATCGGATATGTCTATGACGGAAGAACGGGGACTCTATAAAGGAGAAAGATTGAGAGTTATCATCAAGGCAATAATATTCAGAATCGTTTTCTTTCCTTCTTTGATCATCACATATAGTTATTATGACGCTATCATCGAGCAACCAAAAGCCATTTGACATCGCCATCATCGGCGGCGGTATCGCAGGCCTAACTCTCGCCATCGCTCTTCACCATCGCAACATCCCCGTTACCCTCTATGAGCGAGCTGACGACTTCCACGAGATCGGCGCCGGAGTCTCATTCACGCCTAATGCAGTACAGGCTATGAATGTCTGCCATCCCGGTGTCCGCGACGCTTTTCACAAAGTATGCACCTGGAATGCCTGGGAGTCAAAGAAAAAGACTTGGTTCGACTTTCTTGACGGCACCACCGAAGATGGCAAGACTGCATTCACCATCAAGACTTCCTTGGGTCAAAATGGTGTTCACAGAGCTCATTTCCTGGACGAGCTTATCCATCTGCTGCCGTCAGAAAGAGTCCAGTTTGGAAAACAGATTGAGAAGGCGGAGGAAGACTCGAATGGCAAGATTCGCATGACCTTTTCTGATGGCTCAACAGCACACGCTGATGCCTTGATTGGGTGCGACGGTATCGGATCCCGCGTCCGCAAATTTATCGTGGGAGAGAGCCATCCGTCTGCCCGACCTCAGTACTCCCACAAGTACGCTTATCGTGGTCTTATACCCATGGACAAGGCGATTGAGGCAGTTGGTGAGGAGAGAGCACGAAATGCGTGTATGCACGTAAGTTGATAAGGCCCCATCACTTGATAAGATATTGACGGCCTTCAGATGGGCCCCGATGGTCACGTCCTAACATTCCAAGTGAACCATGGTGAGAAGCTGAACATTGTCGCATTCCGTACCGACCCAAATGAGTGGGATAATCCCAGTAAGATGACAAAAACTGCTCATCGTCAGGACGCCCTTGATGACTTCAAGGGTTACAACAGCCTTGTGCGAAACCTCTTGCAGCTTACAGAAGAGACATTAAGTATTGTATGTTGAGCCAAAGAATCCGAAGAGAACATACTAATTATATTAGTGGGCCATTTTCGACACTGGTGACCATCCTGTTCCCACATTTTACAGGGGCCGAATGGCCATCCTTGGCGACGCTGCTCACGCCTCGAGTCCTCACCATGGCGCAGGGGCAGGGTTCTGCATAGAAGACAGCGCTGTCATGGCAGAACTGCTGGCAGACGAAAGAGTCCAGAACCGCTCAGACCTTGAGGCCGCGTTTGCAGCGTTTGATGCTTTGAGAAGGGAGAGGACGCAATGGCTTGTACAGAGCAGCAGATTCGTTGGAGATGCTTATGAGTGGCGAGCCAAGGGTGTAGGCAAGGATATTCCCAGGATAGAGAGGGAGATCAACGAGAGGATCGGGGTAATTTCAGATGTTGAGATTGTGAAGTCTTGTGAGATGGCAAGGGAGAAGTTAGGGGCGAAGTAGGCTCGACAACAGTTTTTATATTAGCGGCAATGCACAGTAATGGTACGGCAATGTCATCGTATGACTTTTGCTATGTGTCCAATTTACATTTATATGTACTGTATTATACAATAGTCATGACTTCGAGCCAATATGGTAAAACGACTGCCTACAGATGCTTGACCAAGTTGCAAAGGTGATCACGGCAAGGAATAAGATCAGAACATATCCCAGCCTTCACCAGCCCTGCGGCAAGCATGTCAGTTATGAGGGAACAGAACAATGTGGGAAACTTACGCGATAGAGTGCTTTTTGCGTTGCGCCTTGGTCATCTTGGTGATATCGTAATGTTGTCCACCAATACGCGTTGAGTCGTCACAGTGCTTGCTACCATAGGCCTTGAGCTACAACTGGTTAACCATTTTACTCTAGAGCGTAGGCATGGACTGCTCACCTTAGTCCCCCACTTGAATTTATCCCGTCTCTTCATCTTCTTAGCCGTCTGTGCTCTCTTACCCTTGATGGCATCATAATCCTCCTCGAAGTTATGAGGAGCAGTCAGTTTGATGCCAGCTTCTTCGGCAAGGTCAATGACCTTGTAGATCCAAGAGCAACACTCCTCAGAGAACTCGTAGTCAGTCTGCTCGCGACCCCATCTGATAAGCATGAACAAGACAAGGCCGAGATTCTTGATGTCCGAGTCGGGCTTGAAGACATCTTGTTTCTTGAGGGCGTCGATGGTGGCGAGTGTGAGATAGCCAACCAACTCACTGATATCCTCACACCTGTCGGGGACATCGCACACTACAAGCTTGCGTTAGGACCTCAAAAGGGTCAATGACGACTGCTGTACTTACTTTCATAGCTGACAAGGCCGCTGCGAAGAATGAGGGCTAGACCTTCAACCTCAGGCCAGATATCGCGGTAGCTTGCGTTTGGTTTGAAGACGGAGTTGAAATGGAGGAACTATACATGTATAAGTTGTGGAACTGAATGGACAAGCACGAGGTGACTTACGATATTCTCCATGAGCTCGTGCATGCCGTAAGCGGTGAAATCGTTGTAGATGTACAGATCGAAGTCATCCTGGTTGCGCTTGAGAGATTCAATCTGCCACCAGGTGAATCTGTCTACGGCGCGCATGGTGAAGTACCAAGGCCAGTCAGGGTGGAGCGAGGCAAGCTTGTCGTAGGGCTTCTTGTCCTCTTCTCCCTCCTTGTCACCTTCTTTATCCTTACCACTGCCCCCCTCATCCTCCTCCTCATCTTCTTCATCTTCCTCGTCATAAGTATTCCCACGTTCTGCGCTTGGAATTGGGAGACAGATAAAGTCCCAGTCATCTTTCCCTTCATCATCAGGAACTGTGCCGTCCTGCTTCATCGCCTCATCTCTCATCTTCCATTTAGCAGCAGACAACTTGAGACCCTTCTTGTTAGCCTCAAGCCAAGGGCCGTGATCTTCCCACCATTTGCGACTACCAAGAGTCATGGAGCGATCAGGAATCGCGTCAACTGCAGCGACCCATCGCGAAGGCATGGGTAGATTCTCAATGACTTTTGCTTCTGTACATTCGCGAGGCATGAACTGGGGCATCATGGATTCACCTTGGGGGCTTTCGGAATGCGGCGCTGACGGGATCCTTGACGCGCTTCGGAGTACTCGCCTTGTTCCTCCGCTGGGGCAGCATCGTTGGTTCTTGCGCTCTTGGATGCGTGTTGGTCATTGTTGGCGTCTTCGGCCTGGCGCTTGTTTGAAGACTTCCTGGGCGGCATTTTACAGGATATTGGTATTAGTACTCTGCACCTAACGATGATGATGATAGCGCAAACTTACGTCACGCAACGGTCGAGAGGGCAGTGTAATTTAATGAGATGAAACTCTAATGTGATCGGCAAACAGGCGAAGTTACATCACTAGTAGCCACAAAAAAAGCAAATCTTAGTGTTTACACCAGACGCATCCAGAAAATACCATACTACCTACCCCGTATAGGACGCGTAAATGATACAGACAGCATTGTAGCAATACGTGTGAAAGGTCAATTTGACGTTTTCATTCTGGTGTCACTTCTACCTTCGATATACATCCAGTGTCTCGGGGTGGATGCAAATCAATCGTGCGGAGAACCCCCCGAGTAGACAGGTCTAGACGTTACAACCATTGCTCAACTAAATTCGAGACATTATTAGCATCGTCTTCACATCTTGAAACATCCCGTGAACAAGATCCTTACCCTTCATGCCAAGTGCTCGCGCTTCGTCAATCACGGCCTGCGGGATATGTTCTTCCAAGCTCTCCATTTCGGGTTCCCAGCCAAGCATCATTTTGGCTCTATCGGCTCCAGCGCGTGCATTAGTTCCCAGTAGCGCGGATCCATGAAGAATTAGGCGATCAAATTCCGCCGCATCGACTTCATCCACTTCGTTACTCGATATCAGGTTAAAGTCGTGTGCAGCTGTGGCAACTCGTCGCGATATGTCGCCAAATGACTATCCCACTCTATCAGCATGGTGCAATCACTTTGCTTCAATGCATTAACATAACACTTACCAAGTCCCCTACACCAGTAAAGAAGATTCCATTCTCGCCCCAAATGTTGTCATCTTCATCACCTTCCACCGCCTTCTCAACCAGTCGTAAAAAGATGCGGCTCAAATCTTGGATGTGAATGTTGCCCCATCGGCTTTCGCCAGGACCAACCTGGAATCCCCGCTGGCGTTTCAATGTCGCATTCGCAAGGCCTGGAATCTGGATGCTGCGCTGATTGCCTGGGCCACGAGCTTGGCCGTAAATAATGGGAGGAACAACGAGGGCTGTTTTTACGGGAGATTTCTTTTCACTCGCCGATATAATATAGTTATCAACTGCGCGATTGGGATATTGTTTGATGAGTGACTTAATCGAATCGATGCCGGTGAGGTCATCGTAGATGACATCACTACCAGAGCCAAAAACCCTCGCCTTGTCAGCAAGTTCACCAGCAGTGAGCGCGCTTGCGCCCGAGATTTGAACGTAGTATGGTGACTTGGAGTCTTTGGGCTTAGTTGAAAGAGCTTCATATATGGCTTGGACGCTCTCTAGATGGCCGGTAGCTGCCAGATCTACACGAACAACGACTTAATGAAGACCAGAAGCGGGGGACAGTTCAACCTACGTAGCACAATGTCAGCTTCTTGAGCTTCTTTGGCGATGATGTCCGTATCGTCCAGGCTGCCATTGACGATTTCGACTTGACTAAATGCTTTGGTAATGGCAGCTCCTTTGGACTCGTCTCTGGCCAGGGCTCGGATCTTGAACTCGGGGTGCGACTTGACCAGCAAGTGGAGGACATCACCGCCAATGTACCCAGAGGCACCGGTACTGTTCAACGTCCATGTCAACTGGTGAAAATCACCAAGAGTTAGTTGAATGGACTGACAGGAAGATTCTGGTCATGACTGAATGGGCTGAAATCGATAGATGGTTGATGCGCAGATGTTTCTTCTGTATGCAGGCAAGGGATGTTTAACAAACTGAATGAATACTCATCCTTGTAACAAATGATTGGCCTCGTGCACACATCCATTGTTTACAAACCTGACCTCATGACTTGCTCAGAGAGTAAGCACGCAACAAATGGCTCTTCTCGGATAAAGTTCCTCACCAAGCTTACAGTGGTTATAGTGCTGAAGCCCTGTTGTGATACTTGTAATATTGGCACTGTCACCGCTACCGCGGGCCCAGGCGACTGTGGTTTCACGGCTGGCCTCCACTGGATTGCATCAATGTGGTTAAAGTAGCAGCATAAAACACACTACAAGATTGACAAGGGACCCAATATAGATAGACCAAATAGTTCCACATTCAAGACCGAGGAGCAGTTTGATACAATAGTTATACCTCAACTCTAGCGACTGTTCAACTCGCTGAGCACCTAACCTTCGGCGATCCGCAGGACCAAACATGCCCAGGTCCACGTCCTTCAGGTGTTGAGTACCAAGACACCACTCTTCAAACACCATGACCGAACGTAGGGAATGGTCCTGTTTACCAAGTTCACTAGATATGGCGAGTCTGAGAAATCTCTTGGTTTTATACTGATATTAGAGATCTGGCATAACTTTGAACTGTCAGTCGAGACAACCCCCGCAATTCGGGATCCACACTTCGGGACAAGAGACCCCGAGTATGATCCCCTCCCTCACCACGAATGTCATAGTTATCGTCTTGGTGAACCCCAATAAATACCTCGTGGGGTCTTTCACTTTGGGGGTATCTTGCTGGAACCGTATATAAGCACCTGTCGCTCCTTTTTCTACGCCCGACAGATACACTTCAATATAGAACTCCGAGAAGCTGTCTAACCATTAGCATGGCTGAAGATCAAGTAAGAAAGCGATATGCCGTCGTCGGCACAGGCGGTCGATCAAGCTTCTTCTACTCGGCCATCGCCACCGACTACAGCAAAACGGCATGTATTGTAGCATTTTGCGACACCAACCAAACACGCATGAACTATGCCAACTCAAAGCTCAAGTCTCTGGGGCACGGCGAGGTATCGACGTATCTTGCCAGCAACTTCGACCAGATGATCAATGAGTCTAAACCAGATGAAGTCATCATCACAACAATGGACAGGACACATAACATATACATAATCCGAGCTCTGGAATTGGGTTGTAATGTTATCACCGAGAAGCCCATGACTATTGATGCGCCAAGGTGCAAGGAGATCTTCTCTGCCGTCGAGCGAACAGGCAAACAGGTTCGCGTTACCTTCAACTACAGATATGCACCGCATAACACAAAGGTGTTTGAGTTGATAAAGTCTGGGTCTATAGGGAAGGTTACGAGCGTCCACTTCGGTGAGTAAAGTTCGCTGATACTATGTCAAATAACGAGAGATGGACTGACTCCAGTACAGAATGGATGCTCAACACAAGCCACGGGGCAGACTACTTTCGTCGCTGGCACAGAGACAAGCGTAACAGCGGTGGTCTCTTGGTGCACAAGTCCACCCACCACTTCGATCTTGTCAACTTCTGGCTTCAAACACGACCCCAAACAGTCTTTGCAACTGGCGACCTTGCTTTTTACGGTAGAGAAAACGCAGAGCAGCGCGGAACGACGGAATTCTATACCCGCGCACATGGCAGCAAAGTTGCCAAGTCCGATCCCTTCGCTTTGCATCTCGACGAGAATCCTCAGTTGAAGGCCATGTATCTCGATGCTGAGCATGAGGATAGCTACTACCGTGATCAGAGCGTGTTTGGTGACGGCATCAGCATTGAGGATACAATGAACGTCCTTGTCAAGTACCGCAATGGGGCCAGCCTATCATACTCTCTTACAGCTTACGCGCCGTGGGAAGGTTTCCGGGTCAGCTTTAACGGAACCGGTGGACGACTTGAGGTTGAAATCGTTGAGAACAGCTATGTTAATTCTGGAGGAGACCAAGCTGCCGAGGGCTCTATTGAAAGCCGAAAGATCTTGCTGAGACCTCTGTTTGAGAAGCCACGAGAGATCCAAGTTGAAGAAGGTGTTGGTGCTCATGGAGGTGGAGATACTGTGCTACTCAATGACCTGTTTGGAACGCCAGTATCTGACGAGTACATGCGGGCGGCAAGTCACATTGATGGAGCTGCATCGATACTTACGGGCATCGCAGCTAACAGGTCTATTGCTACAGGACAGGCCATCAATGTTGACGATATTTTGATGGTCCCAGATTCCTGAAAGTTTTGAATAGACTTGCAAGACATTACATCCAATGTAAAAGGTTCCCTTGTATTCAAATTCTTGACTAGATATTGTCACTCCCAAAGAGTATCATCCATGGCAGACTTGACTAACCATTCCTTGCATACCCAGTCAACCCTCTTTGCAATGACAGGTATCTCAAAATCAGACACGTCGATAAGCCCCGCTGGATCATGTATGTTGCCGTCTCGATTGTCGATGATAGGTGCAGTGTACTCGTGCTGGGCAATGACTACCTTGAGAGGCCGAGCATATGTAGAGTCGCCCCCTTCTTCCGCATTCCATTCTTTCCCACCGATCGACTCCTTGATATTCCACATATCCCGGCGTAGAACATACGGCATCGCAATCACTAGATGCTCTATAGTGCGATCTCTGGCGACGTTGTACCAAAGTGCTTCTTCAGCCAGGTTGACCTTGAAACCGGCCACCCGGCGTAGCTTTGGCCACATTTGGCCGATGTCAAATCCACTCCTCCAAAACTCCAATACAGGCAAGCCACCCAGTGTTGTAAGCTCTTCCAGGTTAGTGACTGCTCGCAGACCCTGAGAAAACAGCGCATCAATGTGTACGTCGATGCTGTGTTGCTGTGCAATTCTGCGGTAGGGGAGGTCAACGATAAGACGGCGCACCGAACCACCGAGTTTGACGAGCAGATCCCTAATCAATCCACTCGTTCGGATTGACTGGATTTCTTCCATGCTGAGGCCTAGGTAAACTGACGATACCTCATGGAGTCGCATAGTCCTAGTGAGGGTCGAGGACGATCCTTCATTTCCCAATTTTAGACATTGTATAAACCTTTGCAGACGGGAGACAGAATCTATATAGACGCAATGCTGTCGTAGAAAATGTGTCGTCGGCTCATACGTCGCTCGACATACTTTGGACCAAGTGAGGAGCTGCTGCACATCGGGGTTTGAGACATCGACGATACGATTGGGGCGGCCTTGTGGTATAGTTGCCTCAAGGATTTGCAGGATTATCTCAAGAGGGATGTGATTATTGTGTGTCATCTTTATGGATGTGAGGGAAACGGGGGGTATCTTTGTGGCTGTGTTATTTATTTCTGCTCATGGCAGTCAGTTGAAGTCTTAATAGCGCTGAAGTTTTAACGGGTGCCTGCCAGGCTACGATTTAAGGAATGGATCGGCATGGGCCTCCGAAAGCTGATTCCAGAGGCAACGAGTTCAGCTGGTCAGGCACCAGAATTAATAAAATTATCGGGCTTGGCAAGGGAGGAGGAAAGGTAGAAGAGACTGGTCAATCTTTGTGTAGTAGCGCGACAAGACTCCTTGCTTAGTGCTGTTGATGTAAAGATTGGGTGATGGACACGATATCTCACATAAGCTGTTGGCAAGATCCGCAGCCAGAACCTTGAGTTTAGTGGTTGATTACAGGGGGTAATGCATGTAATGTGCCTGGGCTTGAAGCGACGAGTTCAGGTCGGGCGGGTGCTTGAGGGATATCCATGCCGCCAATTGATCACCGCAAGACAGCACAACCAATAAGTTTTGGACGCGGGGTAGAAATGCGGAGTTGGACCAATTCATATGGAAGCTAATAATCCAGGCAGCCATTTAACAAAAGCTGATTTATTCAAGGTTAACCCAGCATAACATTTATTATCCTACAGACAAGCAACTCATCATCCATCATTCACCTCATCTTATGTTTCTATTGTTGTTAAAATGAACATTAAACATTACCCTCCACCCCGTCAATCATTGTGGTACAATGACTCTGCGCGCTACGAATACCTCCAAAGCGATGTCTTCTGGACCCTCGCCATCTTAATTTTCGTCAACTGCTGGTGGTCCGCCAAACAAGTCGATTTCTTCGACTCAACACCCGCCGAACAAGCCAAAATCAGTCCTCGACCATCAGCTTTCTGGCTCAAATACCGCATTACTTCCCGTCTTCGAAAGTATCTCATTCTTCTACTCTGCAGTTTGGTCCTGCCACTGCACTTACTCCATGGCTCCTGGGTTCTCAAGTCAGCTTGGCGAATTACTTTTGGTCTGGTCAATCGAACATATCCTGGCACCAAACCCCGCATGCTTGGGTTTCTTCTTTATTCCCCACTTACTGCTGTCATATTACTTGGATGGGCCATTGTTTTGGGATTTGGTTTGGTAATTGTCGGAACACAAATTTTACTTCTTCGCAATCTGTGGGACATGACGCCGCATGATCCATCTTCTTTTAAGTCGACCAAGGAAATAACCGTAGGCGACGGAGAATGGCATGAGATCAAGGGAGATGAGAATGAGTCAAAGAAGGATAACTAGCCGTCACATAAAATTCTTGATGTTTCATTGGCGTTGATCACTTTCACTCTGCCGCAGCCACTGATATATACTGAGTAATGCCCGTTTTTTTACATTCGTCCTCTATACAAAACGATGGCAACCTATCTGTCCGATATGCTATAGCTGCTTGCGAGTCTTCTTGAAGAATCTCGAAGTATCCCCACAAGGCAACTCAAATGGGAGCGCGTCAGCGCACATGGAGGCGGCACAGCTGTAGTATCCCAACAGACCCGAGACAAATCCAAAGACGCCAGCAGCTTTCATCAAATTACTTGCGACCTCAAGTTTTCCGTCAGCGTGAGCAAAATTCGAAGCAGCATCAAGTGTGAAACAGATGAAGATTGTGGTGAATATGCCAAACGAAACGAGATTGCTAAAGCTTTGTTAGTGTCCAGACTCGATACTGTGTTAATGGAAACACATACATGGGTGCTGATCCCAACATGAAGAAGAGGGTCAAAACTGCCCAGACTAGATACTACGTTAGTTTCTGGAAGGCTCATTTGACAAGGTTAAACAAACTTAAAACGTAGAAGCCGAGAGCATTATGGTATTCGGGGGTTGCCCCTCCGTAGGACTCGAGAACTCCAAGTGACGGGCATAAGATGACCCCGTAACCTCCGTAGAATACGGCTATGGAGTTGAGTCAGTCATGGCATAAACAGAACCTTTGTCAGCACTCACCATAGGCACTCAGAGCAGAGTAACCAAATGTGTTACCACGGGCCATCTCCCATTGAGCAGATACAAACATGCATAGGCCAGCGGCAAAGCAAAGGTTGCCAATGAAGATGGTCTGAGTCTCGACTCCACGAAAGCCCATCATGGATAAGGATAGAGTCAAGAGCGTAGTCGCGAACGTGCCCATAGCGAGAGGGGACTGTGGCATGCCGTGTCAGTGAGATCTCAGTATACACAGGAGACGGATATACAAACAGGATTGCCGATATGTTGCCTCAGACCCGTGCCTGATGGCATAGGTGAATGGGAGCGTATCTCCTCAATACTTTTAGTGGCCATAGTGTATTATAGTACAGCAGTAGATGCCTCGAGGTTATTGAGCTCTAGTTACAGATTTGCAGAGATGTACCAGATCTTTGGACTTGGCATGTCACCCTTTTATAGCCATCACCTCTCCACAATTTAACAATGTTTTTTCTTCGCTTTTTTGCAGTCGCTTGTCAACGGTTATGTAACAATTACACTTCATGTGCAGCAACTGCTACACTATAAACAGTGGCGTTGAGACGCAAGAGTTAAAACTCAGACTTTATTGACCCTGGAGGAAACCGTTAGCTAATAAGTTAAAGCCGGCCCGGTCTAGCCCCCCGATTTCCCCCGGGTTCGTGGAGTTGTTTTGGCGGGGTTGTTGTTTTCATGGGGTAATAACGTATCACGGGTTACTTAAAAGGAATGGAAGAAAATTAGAATAAGAGACGCTGCGGGGAAATAGGTCTGGGTTGAACTGTGAGTGTCCTGTTGTTGCGTCTTGTTTCTGTGGCAATTCTAGCATCTCATCGTGTCTTCCGAATTGATAACATTTTGTACAAGTTATGCAATATCCTTAGGACCCGTCCTGATCCCTCCGCCACAGGTCCTCGGTAAAATCTAGCGATGTCCTCACTTGTATGAGGTTGAAAAAGAGGTTGGTCTACCCAGTGCTCATCAAAGAGTAAGCAGGGAAACAAAAAGTGTGGTTCCGCCCGGGATCGAACCGGGGACCTTCTCGGTGTTAACGAGATGCCATAACCAACTAGACCACGGAACCTATCCAGTGACTGGCTGTATAGGGGACTTGCTCTCCCAATCGTATACCATACAAGCCTCTTCAGTGGGTTGGGTATCATTACTGACAGCCTTTGGATGGATACCTGCACTCAAGAGAGTTTTCATCCTCGCGTGTGGTACTATGTGTAGTGGGATGTAAAGAAGACCAGTGGTCAGGAATCGCAGATCGGATTCATATTGACGATTCGTGAACAAACTGACCGAACGCAGGATGATAAGAGTTCTTATCGATAACGAGTCCTACCATGACGTAGCAGTCAGATGGGCAGACAAATTGTGAGACAGCAACCCTACAGTATGGGCGATCTGAAGTTCAAAAAACAAGGAAGACTTAACATGTCAACTGGGGGCCGAAAACTCTATTGGATAACCAAGAGAGAAAGTATTGGTTGAAGAACATAGATTGTATCAAGCCACATTGTTCAAGATTTGTTGCAACTTTGAGCTCCCATTCTGCACAGTGACATAGCATAATCAACCCTCTTCCAATACGGACGATAAATCCTTCCTCATATCCCTTTCTCCACCTGTATTCCCTTGATACTCACCAAGGCGCAGTCGAGAACTTCATATCCATAATGACGAACTTTCGTCCTCATCCTTTGCCTTTCACAAGCAAAGACCCACGCATGCAAGATCCAAAAGGCGAGCATGTCGATGGCGGCGACACAAATCTCAACCATTTCTCAGAAGCAGTCTTTTCCTGTCCAGTCGTAGTAGCAACAGAACCAGCCTATGCTCTCGCACGACAAGTAAAGAAGATGAGGCAAAAGAGGGCTGACAAGAAGGCGGCGGAAGGGGAAAGATCTATTGAAAGTGCTAAGAAGGAGAAATGGCACGAGGACGACAAAGAGGGGCAGAGTGATTCAGATTATGAGCAGAGTGATCCTTGGGCTCCACAGCCGAGCGAGATCAGAAGGGAGAAGCAAAGGTGGGCGGAGACACAAGCCAAAATCCGCCTTTGTACACCCGAATGTCCAGGTTATCACAAAGACCAGTGTTTGGCGCATGAGAAGAAGCAGCCTCAGATGTCTCCAAGCTCAGAGACTTCCACAAACTGATGTTATTTCTGCAACCGTTGATGAGACTGGAAGACGAGAAAAACAAATTGAGGTTCTACCGAGAGATATTAGCGATGCGATATTATTTTGCCAGTAGCTAGGAATAATGCTATTGCTATGTATTTTGCTAACTGTCTAGATAAGGAAGCCTCTTAAAAATACTTCTCGTACGCTTTGGCAGCATCCAACGTCATTTTATCGAACGGAATCCAGTCCTGACCCGTTGCCTTGGCAGCCTTGCTTCCATCCACCAAGAAACCGCCCTGGGGCGTGCTATAGTCCTGATTATATCCTTTCCCTGGCTCACCCTCTCCAATAACGCTCTTGCGATCAGGATACGCCTTTCGCAGCAAGTCGCGGTAAGCCTGGATATTGGCGTAATTCGTATTACCACCCGCAATGTATCGTTGACCGTCAGCAACTTGCCTGCTTTCAACCGAAAAAACAACCAGCCTGGCAACATCACGCACATCGACGTGCGTTCCGTTTCCAGGTCCCATGGCAGGCATGTCCTGGCCGTTCATGATGCGATAAGCGACAATGGCTGTCTCGCTGAGCTTCTCGGGATCTTCAGGTAAGATCAATGGTGGTCCAGCGACCCAAACTGGGTTGATGGCCGTCATGGTAAAGTTTACTTTGTCAGTATGCTTTTGTCGAAACTCCCAAAAAGCACGTTCTGCCTTCAATTTACTTGCGATGTAGATCTGATGTCCCGTTACATCGGCTCCAGCTTTGGAGAGCGCGTCCTCGATTTGATCGTTCCAGTCTTCTTCGGTGTATCCCCTATCTGGATGTTTTGGTGTTTGTCCTCTAACAGCTACAATTGACGACATGTAGACGAAAGACTTCAGGCCCGGTTCTTTGGTGGCAGACTCAAGAACGCCGAGTGTACCCTGCACTGAAGACTTCATGACGTAGTCCACGTCTTTGTTGGAAAAGTCGACTGGGGACGCAAGATGAGCGACTGCTGTCGCGCCTTTCACCGCATCATCAAAAGCCCCGGAAGAAGTGATATCGGGGATGATAGTAGTTGTGAGACGATTTGTAGAGGTGTATGCAGGCAATGCTGAGAGAAGGCCTGAGGCTGAAGATTCGCTTCGAACTGCTGCGCGGACGAAATAATCTGCAGCAAGAAACGCTTCAACAGTGCGTGCGCCGATGAATCCATTGGCGCCAGTGACGAGCACAAGACCTTTGTTTGATGACATGTTGAGTGTGTTGTTTTCGGATGGTGCAAGAGCTGGACCTGTCACCAGAGAGAAACCTTCTCTGTTTTATTTCACCAGAGCCATAGTCGCTTCTGTTGAATCCCAACGAGACCGGTGTTAGCAATTATCTACGTAGCCACCTGGAGATTAACGTTATCGCCGACGAATGTTATGGATTCCCACAGGCCACTAGTCTCGCTGTAGTCCAAAGTCTTTAGTGGATATTCTCACTGGAGATCGATTGCAAGAGTGCCCGGGCATGAATAACATGTAGCGCGAGTGAGGGATTTCGGCGACGACGCCATGACGATTACAGTCCATGATGAAGATGCGATGATAACCAGAAGCGTGGTAGTTCATTTTTGCTTGAGCGTAGGAAATGGTAGCCACAATCGGGTTGACAAAATAATACCTAAAAGTTCATCCTGTCAGCCGACGCTGCGCCTCAAAGACAGGCAGCAATATGGATCGCCTGGAATGGCTGTGTCAGCCTTGAGCCCCGCTTGTCGACAATATAAACCTTCAGCTTCAGTCCAAGGAACTCGCGAGAAATAAACGACTTCACTTCAGATCGACCAAAAATGACAACGTCTTTAGCTAATACCCAACTTTCCCCTCGAGAGTCCCGCATTATCGGCGCACTACTCGGCGTCCACGCGGGTGACTCACTGGGCGCAACGGTTGAGTTTATGGCTCATAAAGTCATCGCCCAAGCCTATCCAAATGGCCTTCGAGATATCATCGGTGGAGGTTCGTTCAGGTGGCCGCCAGGTCATGCGACAGATGACACAGATATGACTCGTGGAGTATTACTGGCCTACCATGATCGCTATCACCGCGGTATCGAACAGGATATAGCACGTCTGGCCGGCGACTATTTCATTGACTGGCTAGACGGCGACTGGCCGGATAGAGAAAAGGGAAGCAATCCCGAAGACATTGGTTTCGCCACACAGGTTGGACTTGACAAATACAAGACCAACAGGGATCCGGACAACGCTGGCGCTGGACAGGATAGCGCTGGAAACGGGAGTCTGATGCGTTGCATTCCTACCGGCCTATTTCAAACAGACCTGGAAAAGCTGATAGAGGAGAGCCAGCGCATCAGTAAAATCACACACGACGATCGACGATGCACGATATCATGTGCAGCTTACAACACTATTGTTTCGAAGCTCATCGACCAAGTACCCGTACAGCAAGCCATCAAAGCAGGTCTTGCCGTTGCAGAAAGGCTCGAAGGTGAACAGGGCGTTGTCTACGAAGCGATAGAGCTTGGAGAGGAACTCGATATTTCAAGAATGGCTCAGGAGGGACCATCACCCAGACTTAGAGGACAATGCAGTGGATACGTGCTTGAGAGTTTATCCCTTGCCATAGCAGCAATTCTCGATCCTCGAAGTTTGGAGGATGTTGTAGTTGATGTTGTGCGCATTGGAAAAGATACAGACTCGAACGCTGCCATTGCAGGTGGACTTTTGGGCGCGAGAGACGGAGCAGAAGCTATTCCACCGCGATGGAGAGCTGATTTGCAGTTCGGTGATGAGTTTGAAACAAAGGCATTGGAAATTGTGCGCTCGGTTCAAAGCTAGCCAAACCTGCAAGAGCCAGCAAAATGTTTACAGCTATAGGCGATACTATGTAAAGAAAGAAGCGCCAGAAAGTAGTTAAGCTTTTTAAAAGAACACATTTGCTATAGGCGAAGCAATCCAAGTATACAAGACAGATTCAAGACTGAGCTTATTATGCATGAAGGCAATGGAAAAAATACTACCCTCAAGGTTCACCTGGAACGAAATCCGGCGTTGATAAACATAACAAACTTTTTCCAACCCAAAATCACGCCCTCAGTCCACATTGTATCTGTTCAGTCGTAGACACATGCTCAATAGCAGTAGAGCAAGCATTAATAAGAGGGGATTGACAAGGGCCACAGGTAATTATGCGCGAGAGAGCGACAAGGGATACACGTGATGCACATTGCGGGGTTGCACCAGCCATTTATCCATGTACTCCTCCCCAGATTCACTTTTCCGTTGAATTCACTAGATAATCTCCCACTTTTCCGGTCTGGTTGTCTCAGTTGCAATTAAACCAACAACCTATATCCACACAAGTGAAACGATCTGGCCTCAATGACTTTAGAACGCCCGATTGTTCCGGTCCCTTCAGAAGATAGCGGCAACAATGGGCACATCTTTAAGAAGCGGAAAAAGAGCAGTGAGAGAGTAAGAGTTACAAGGGCGTGTGATGGCTGCAAGAAGTAAATGCAATCGATTGGTGTGAGAGTAAGCTCATGGGCTAATCTGTGTAGGCGGAAGATCAAGTGCAATGGCATGCAGCCTTGCAAATTCTGCGTCCGAACAAGGGCCTCTTGTACTTTCAACTCAGCCTATGCAAGAGGGCGTCTACCGGTAATACCATCTGCAGATGAGGTCGCAGTCGAGACAATAGCTGTCGCGGCACAGGATACAATGCCTGGTAGTGGGCATAGTAGCCCTGCAGACTTGACTCAGCAGTACATGACGGGCTCAACCAACGAGGCAGTACACCAGGCTGTAGAGTTACAGGACTATGGGGTGTCATCTCATCTTATGGCACAGGAAGGTGCTGGTTCACGGGCTGTGACATCCGTCCAGCAGTCTCCCGAACCATCCCAAGAGGATCTCCAGGGCCATTACATCGGTCCAGCCTCAGGCGTATCATTTCTACTCAGGGTGCAGAAAAGATTGCACCAAGCTATTTCCTTCTCTGGTCCGGGAAGTATCTTTACCTTTGGCGATGCACCCCTTCGAAACCCCGACTATGACCCCAACTTTTGCATGATGCTTCCAAAAGAGGATGCTCAGCGCTTGATCGATCGATATTTTGACTTTGCCATGCCTACGTACCGGTTCCTGCACCGGCCCACCATTCAAGCATGGTTTGTCGAATTTTATGAGACACTGGGGACTATGCACGATCCGAACAACTCTGCTGCCAAGGTCGCCCTGTTATTCATGATTCTGGCTCATGCAAGGGTTTACATGCCCGAGAGTGACAGACCTGGGCCGTCTGATCTAAGGTTAGTTGCTCAATGCAAGTCATAACGTTACTTTATGCTAACGCACATCGTGCAGCGCTAGATATTATTTGGCAGCTGAACATCAGCTCTCTAAAGAAAGTGGTTCTATACGGCTGACTAGCGTACAAGCACGTCTTCTACAATGCTATTATCTCGGCACCCAATCTCGAGTCAACCACTGCTGGAGTCAATTTGGCATTGTCACCAACCTCGCCCTTGCCATTGGCCTTAATCGCAATAAACGACCTGGTGTCATGAGTGGGCTGAATCACATTGAAGTCGAAAGTCGTCGGCGGACATTCTGGTGTGCTTACACACTGGATGCATATCTCAGTGTATCACTTGGTAGGCCGCGCAATTTTCATGATGATGATATTGATACCGAGCTTCCTGCTTGTGTGGACGATAGCGATATAACCAAGGATCACATAAACATTTCTAGTTCCAACAAGGGTTACTCTGTCATGCTTGCGCCCCTTGGACACATGAAGTAAGATATTCCTCGGAAACACACGATTAAAGACACTGATTCATGTCCTAGGCTCGCTCGCATTATTGGACATATACTCCGAGCCCTCTACTCAGTTAAGCCAATATCTGTCAGCCGGCGAACAGAAGAAACGCAACGCATTTCCCAAGACTTAAGTGATTGGCGAGCAGAGTTCTCCCAGTTTCTTGACGCGGATTACTTTAGCACGACATTCCTCGTTCCCATTGTACAACGACAGCGTAACGTTCTTAATATGACCTACTGGCACGCCATTATCCTCATACATCGACAGGCGGTGCTTAACAATTTTGCAAAAATCTCGCGACAGAAGAGACGGGGGAGTGTAAATGACGTTTCGACACAAGAGAGCGTTCAAAAATGCTTACAGGCTGCTATGAACACCGTCGGTCTTATAGATGAGATGACAGAGCACGGACAAATGTTTCGCGCATTCTGGGTTCGTAAAATGGTTTTCTCTACCCATAGGAAGATACTAACTGGATTTAGGTCACGGCATACTTTGCATTCACCGCAGCCATGGTGCTGTATATATACGTGATCCAGAAATGGGCATCACCACCTGAGACATATACGGACTACTTCACTGCCGCCACACGATGTCAATCCCACATGACCATCATGGTTGAAAAGGGTAGCTTATCTGAGCGCTACTGCTTTCTGTTAGAAGAGCTTCGAGTCGAAGCACTGCGTCAGATGAACAGAATGCATTCGTCAACAAATGCCTTCGGGGCCATGGATGGCCACTCGCAGGAAAACGGCTTTCAGTCAAATACTATCACGATGGATACGCCGAGTGACAAGACATCTTATACAGACTTGATGGGGGAGAATGGGATGGACTATAACGGCATATCTGGTGTTGATTTCTCAGGATGGGGTCAGTTTGCGTCAATGATTTCGTCAGGCTTGGGTAATCTCGATGTATTTTTGGATGATGAGGTATTCAGGATTTGAATATCTTCCTATTTTGCGCGACCTTCAAGCTTTATCTCGGCTGGGACTTACTTTTGAATATTATAACTTGCCTTGAAGCTGTTATCACTGAAGACATGTATCATGGGTGGTTAGCATCGGCTCTAGGCCACCAATCATTCTCCAGTTTGCGGATATATCCTTTACCTTTTCCAGCCACCGGAACTAAAGCCGATTCATAGTGTCGGAAAAGCTGCCCCGAGAATCCCTGTCCAGTCACAGGAATCCGTTCCAGATCACAAAAGCTGTGGTTGGAGCGGAAGGAGGGAGTGGACACATTTGCGTGAGTTTCCACGACTATCTTTATGCTTCCCGAGGAGTCAAATAAAGTCGTTATTTATCTTGATACAACTAGATCTTGAAATAATCGCAACAGGTTCACATATACCCTGTCCACACTATTGTCCTACTTCCAAAGATGGCATCCGCGGTTTCTAAACGCCTCGAAGGCAAGACTGTTCTCATCACCGGAGCATCGTCCGGTATTGGGAAGTCTACGGCCTTTGAATTTGCCCGCACGAGCCCCAAAGGCTTGAAGCTGGTTCTCACAGCTCGCCGGATCGACAGCCTTCGACAGATTGCTGAAGATATTGTTAAGGAAGTCGGCGACGGCGTAAAAGTCCATCCAGTTCAACTAGATGTCAGCAAGCCTGATGAAGTGCGCTCTTTTGTAAGCAAGCTTCCTGCTGAGTTCAGCGAGATCGATGTATTGGTGAACAATGCGTAAGTAATCGCCTACTTTCCAGGAACTATTGAGCTAATAAGAACTTCAGTGGTCTTGTCAAAGGTGTCGACAAGGCACCAGAGATCAAGGAAGAGGATATCAACGTCATGTTCGCTACCAACGTCACAGGCTTGATCAACATGACACAAGCCATCTTGCCCATTATGCTCAAGCGCAACAACGGCGAGGGGGCAGGCGACATCATCAATATTGGCTCTATCGCCGGTCGTGAGCCGTACCCTGGTGGTAGCATTTACTGCGCTACCAAGGCCGCCATCCACTCATTCACCGAGAGTCTGCGCAAGGAGCTCATTTCCAAGCGTGTTCGTGTTATCAGGATCGATCCTGGTCAGGTAGAGACCGAATTCTCTGTCGTGAGATTCTACGGTGATAAGTCAAAGGCCGATGCTGTATATGCGTAAGTTGTGTCGAACCCTGATCTAACCGATGCAAAGACTAACTGAACCTAGTGGTTGCGAGCCTTTGACACCGGATGATATTGCCGAGGCGATCGTTTTTGCCGCTGGCAGGAGAGAAAACGTTGTCATTGCAGATACCTTGATATTCCCCAATCACCAGGCTGCGGCAACCGTTATGCACAGGAAGTCATAGAGTGGCGGTTACGTGATAGAATTTAGACTTTTACCATCGAATCAATGGTACATCTGTAGGCCTGTGCAATTTACAATCATTGACTGTTTTACGACTCTGGAAACCCTAAAAACAGTGAAAGTAGCATTTTCCCGACCTGACGACAATTAGATAATGGATGAACATAGTCAATCCACATTCTGATCGATCATCTCTTCATTGACATCAGTAGTGACCATAGCCGTAAACTCTAAAGTGACCGATGGTTAATTATTTAAACACAACACTAGCTAACACCAAATAAGTCTGTTGAATACGGGATGGAGACTCAGATGCTGTCAACCGCCAGATGTCTGATACCCTTCCTGTGGCTTGATGGGCTTAGGCCAGATCCGGCACCAGATCTTGTCCCCGTAGCCCAATGTTAGTTTTGCGGGGGATCGGCAGGATCTGTGTTCATTTTTCGGAAAAGTCATTTACCCAACCCCCTCATCTTTTGCTTTTCCGTCATGTATGTTGACCCCCACAACTCACGGAACAAGTGCATGTGAGAGACTTTTGCGGAAGCTTATCCATAGCCTAGTTCACTTCTGACGGGCAGCATCCATTAATACTTACATATTGCAGCCGAGCAACAAATAGGATCAAAACGTTGTTATCAACGTTGACCCATAGGTGGAAAGGATGGGCTCGGCTCGCGGCACTACTAGAACAAACACACTGAATCTAAGGCAAACAGCCATTTCTCAGTACCCTTAAGTACTTGAATCCCTGTGTTTGGCGTAGTCAAGCGACTAACTAGCATTCTTTCTGCATCATCACCTGTCAATATGTCCTCACCAAGGGCACCACCAAGTGGCGTATGGGCGCCTGCCATCACATTCTTCGATCATGACACTGATACCCTGGACACCGATTCTCAAGCGGCCTACTACTCGTACCTGTCCAAGACAGGTCTCGCAGGCCTCGTTGTTCTCGGAACAAATGCCGAAACCTTTTTGTTGACGCGTGAAGAACGCAAAGCGTTGTTACAAACAGCTCGTAGAGCATGTGGGCCAAACTTCCCTATCATGGCTGGTGTTGGTGGCCACTCAACGAAGCAAGTCCTCGAGTTCATCGGCGATGCAGCTGATGCTGGAGCGAACTACGTCCTTCTCTTGCCTCCTGCTTACTTTGGTAAGCAGACGACACCAGAAGTCATCAACAACTTCTTCGATGACGTGGCTACAAAAAGCCAGCTTCCAATCGTCATCTACAACTTCCCTGTCGTTTGCAACGGTATCGACTTGGACTCTGCAACCATTGCTGCTTTGGCCAAAAAGTACAATAACATTGTCGGCGTCAAACTCACCTGTGGAGCTGTAGCCAAGATCACACGTCTTGCGGCTGAGCTTCCAGAGGAACGTTTCTCTATCTATGGTGGGCAGTCTGACTTCTTGATCGGAGGACTTGCAGCCGGTTCCCATGGCACCATCGCCGGCTTTGCCAACGTCGTCCCCAAGACAATCGTGCACATCTACAATCTTTATCAACAGGGCAAGTTCCAAGAAGCTATGGCTTTGCATAAGAAGGCTGCGCTGGCCGAGCAACCCTGCAAGGCTGGAATCGCATCAGTCAAGTATGCCGCAACACTCAGCACAGCAAAGGCTGCAGGAATCAAGGACGCCGCAGAGAAGCTTAAACCAAGAAGGCCCTACGTGGAACCCTCTGATGCTGCCAAAAAGAGCATTGAAGCCCAGATCGCTGAGATTATGGGCTTTGAAGCTACTTTGAAGTCCGCGATGGAGAATGGGCAGACAAATAGTAGCATGAAAGAAGTAACTAACGGGATTACAAATGGAGTACAGAATGAAGTGGAGGTACATTGAAAGACAACGTTTGAACTGGGTAGCATAAGATAGTAACATGCATCTTAACTATGACTCTTAAAAGCAAGTATAATGATGTATCACCAGTATCATTGCGCAAACTGTCCTCAAGTAATGGTTGCTACAAAGCTGGGCTCCTGAGTTTCAGTAACCCTTTCCGTTAGTGAACTTAGTAACACAACGGAGCAAAGGTCGTTAATTCATCTTAAAAGAGGCGTTACCCATAAACTTGACCTCAACATAGCTAGGTACCTTTGAAACCCTTTCACCACTGCCTATGTGGTCTGGTGTACATCGTGACACCACCAAATAGGTTGTTAATCAAGATTTTATATGGAATGCGCATCAGCTTGTCTTTGGTATTAACATCCGGTATATTGATCATAACTTCGTTATCAACTATTTACTTAAATTCGACCATGAGTAAAAGGATGTGCCTGACAGCTTCACTAGACGTCACCTTTCCGTGCTCCAATGCCTTTCCCATGCCGGATTACAGGACGTGCTTGAATAGTGGCGACCTGTCACCCATCTCAAAGAGTTCCTCCTCGGTGTACTTCCTCTTGGCCTCCTCTGCGATCTTAGCCTTACGAGCATTGGCCAGCTTGTAACTCCACTCCAGGAGTAAAGCTACCATGAGGCCGGTGGCTCCAAATGCCAAACTAAGACCGAATCCAGTGTAGTACTTTGGCTTCTCGCTCTCGAGGTACATAAAGCTACCAACGATACCACCCACATTTCCGACACAGTTCATCAGCGCAATACCAATGGCTCGACGAGACGAGGGAGCGATGTTGTTTGCGTTCCATGAGGCCGCGGCGGCTTGGATAGGGTAGATACCAACGACGGCGAGCACGACGGCGAAATAGGCGACGCCCTTCTTGGACTCGAGTTCACCCTTTAGGGAGATGATGACCGAGTAAGCTACAGTGACAATGATCATGGGAATAGCGACAAAGGGCATTCGCCAGAAAAAGCGATCGGAGATCTTCGCGAAGCAAATAGCGGAGATGGCGGCAGCGACGTATGGGGGAGCGGAGGTGAGTTGAGCATTCGTGTTGCTGAAGCCCATGGCCTTGGTGATGGATGGAAGAGTGAACTTGGTACCTGAAAGGAATTAGACACGATTCTTGTTGCGGTTTGACAAGATACATACCGTAAGAAAGGGCAGACTGGCAGAGAAGGAAATATGCCTGGACGTAGACACGCCAGTTGGTAAGAACCATCTTGATATCCTTCCATCGGACAGTTGACTCCTCTTGGAAACCTCCTCCCTGCTTTATGAACATGGAGAGTTCAAGGAACTTGATCTCATCTGGTTGCAACCATCGCGACGAGAGAGCAGGTGTGTCGATGAGAAAGAAGAAGCAGGCAACACCGAGAACAACCGTAACGATGCCCTCCAGGAGGAAAATCCACCTCCAACCCTCAAGACCGGCAACACCATCCATCTCAGCAATTCCAGCAGCGAGAAGACCAGAGAATGCTCCTGACAAGGCACTGGCGCAGTAAAAGTACGAAATTCGAGTTGACAGGTCCTTAGGCATGTACCAATAACTACACAGGTAGATAGCACCAGGGAAGAAGCCGGCTCTATTCTCACATTAGCTATCTGTCTTATACGTCTCGGTATTTTCACTTACTCAAATATGCCGAGAAGAACTCGTGTAGTCATAAGACCACCAAAGTTCTGTACAAGTCCGGTGCATGTCATGACGATACCCCAGCATACACAGAGCATACCGAGGTAAACGGAAGGGCGCTTGAACTTCTTGAGCAGAATGTTACTAGGAACCTCGAGAAGAACATAAGGAACAAAAACTGTTCAAGGGTCAGTATCGAACTATCGAGTTAGCATTGTGAATGGAACATACAAATAGACAAGATTGTGTTGTACTGAACACCAGTCATGCCCAAGTCTTCAACCATGCCTTCAATCTTGGCGTTACCAATATTGGCACGATCGATATGGCAAATCAGATAAAGCAGCGCAAGCATGGGAACAAGTCGAACATCGACCTTTCTGAAGACCTTTTTCCTCTGCTCCTCTGTGTAGCTGTTGTAGAAGTCGGCATCGTCGGGGTCTAGACCGAAGACGCGGAAACCGCCGATCTCGATAGCTTCGGCTCCGTTCTCATGATGAGAGTGTTTCTGGTCGGCGACCTCAATGTCGCTCTTAGAGATGGAGCTTCGGTGAGCCATGATAGGTTGCAAGAACTTGCGATGATGACTGCAGGACAAGCTCAAGAGAAAGGGATGGTGATGACAAGATGATTAGAAGGTCGAACACGCCAGACAAGGCTGGGTATTATAGCTTGTCTTCAGATCTGGAAAAGCAGTGGGAGAAAAGGCCACAAGCTAGCTTAACTGGAAATGGTTGGCGCCATCTTGTCATCTTTCCCCAGACAAGATGGCCCAACCCCAGACTTGGCATGGGAGCCAGACTACGATCAAGTGCGGGGTAGAGAATTGAAGGTCTCATTGCACGGAAAACGATCCTTCAACGTTTATCCTTGTCTGAAGAACTGCCGATCATTGAATGTAGTCATGTACGGATAAGCATCCAATCATAGAGTTATCCGTCGAGCATCCGGGCCTTGTAGGGCCAGCGACTCTGCAGCCATTTTAAGGGATCATGTCCGAGGTTACCTTTTCCTGTCATTTCCTTGTGCGGGTGACTCGGAAACAAGTCCATGTAATACTACACAACAACAACCACGCATGATGGCCGTGATGATTACATGGGAAGAACCAACAACTACCCCGCACTCAATGCAGAGGCTTGTGAGAGAACCTCGTCTGATTTTGTCAAACTCGGGATAAATACTCCACCACTCAAACAATCCCAACATGGTATCCAGTTCGGTCACCTCAACAATTGCAAAGACGCAGGAATCATGTCTCAGCGCAGTATTATCAAGGATATCGTCATTACTCCCGTGGCGTTTCATGACATGCCACTGCTGAATAGCGTGGGAGTTCATGAGCCTTATGCACTGCGCAGCATCATCGAAGTTATCACAGAAGACTCATACGGTCTTGGAGAATCTTACGGAGACTCGGCTCATCTAGATCGGTTGCAGAAAGCTGCTGATAAGATAAAAGGCCTCTCTATATACAGCACAAACATCATCTATCAGAGATGCGTCGAGTCGCTGCGTGATGATACCAACACTGGAGGCGATGGAATGGGAGGCATGGTTGTGACGGCTTCCGTTGCTGATAAAGTCTTTTCCCCTTTTGAGGTTGCATGTCTTGATCTACAGGGCAAGCGAGCAGGTATATCTGTTAGCGACCTCTTGGGAGGCCGTATCAGAGACTCCGTCCAGTACTCTGCATACCTTTTCTACAAATGGGGAGGTCACCCTGGAGATGAAGACGACGAATATGGCCCTGCACTAGACCCAGAGGGGGTGGTGAAGCAAGCAAAAAAAATCATCGACGAGTACGGCTTCAAGGCCATCAAGCTCAAGGGTGGTGTTTTCCCTCCAGCTGAGGAGGTTGCAGCTATCAAAGCTCTCCATGAGGCGTTTCCCGACTTACCATTGAGACTCGATCCAAATGCTGCATGGACCGTTGAGACTTCCAAGTGGGTTGCCAAAGAGCTCGATGGAATTGTGGAGTACTTGGAGGACCCTGCTGGAGAAATCGAGGGCATGGCTGCTGTAGCCAAGGAAGCATCCATGCCTTTGGCTACAAACATGGCAGTCGTTGCCTTCGACCATCTACCGCCCTCAATCTTACAAAACGCCGTACAAGTAATTCTATCCGATCACCACTTCTGGGGCGGTCTTCGCAAGTCCCAAACTCTTGCATCAATCTGCGCTACCTGGGGCTTGCGACTTTCTATGCATTCCAATAGTCACTTGGGCATTTCGCTTGCTGCAATGACCCAGCTCGCCTCTGCAACTCCCAATCTCGACTACGCCTGCGACACCCACTGGCCATGGAAGCGCCGTGATGAGGATGTCGTTGTTGAGGGTGCCTTGAAGTGGAAAGATGGAGGTGTGGTAGTACCGTCAGCTCCTGGTCTGGGCGTTGAGCTGGACAGAGAAAGGCTGGCCAAGCTCCACCAGCAGTATCTGGACTGTGGGCTGAAGAAGCGAGATGATACGACGTACATGAAGAAATTTCAGCCAGACTTTTCCGAGAAGATACCTCGTTGGTGAGCTTCTCTTGTAGGTTTAGTATTGTGTTGCCACTTAAACATGTATCGATTCGTGGGCAACACCCAGTATATAGGCCAATAGTATCATAGTCAATACAGGTTGGCATCATGGCTTTAATACCTTGGCAGCACTCTCGTATATATACACGACCAAGGTAAAGATCGCGAAAAGATTGCATGTTTATGTAAATATAGACTTCATCAAGACAGCCTTTAGGAAGCTGAGTGTAGAGTCTTTCGAGAGTGTTAACGCTATCTGGGCTGATCTAAATTGCAAATGATTCAATGTAAAAGGAAAGCCGGTAAAATAAAACCAATGAATGCAACTCCCATGATACCACAAGAAATCCACAACACACTCAAATCTGGCCCAAAGGATCCAATGAAATAGCCTTCGCTCCAGATAGGGTACGTTGAGTATACACCGAGCATAATCGCAGGCAGTGAGAGAAAGTAAATCCACCTGTATTTAGCAGGCCCACGATGGTCATACATGAGGAATGCAAATACAAGTACGTAGGTAGCAGATGGGAACACAGCGATGATGAGATACGATAATGCCAAAAGAACCCGTGCCGCACTTCTTCTCTGCATAACAAGCTCTAAAAACATCAAGATGGTGATTTCGAGGACCTGTATCCACATGAAGAAAACGAGGGGAAGGATCCACGGACAGGTCGTGGTGTCGTAATAGTTTCGTCCAATGCAGTTAAACATATGTTGACGGAATCGACGCATGTCTAGAGATTCGTTGGTATGCTCAGGGTCGATGATCGTTATCTCATCGTTGTGTATAGTGCTTTGTTCGACAGACGGGCTTGAGCCAAGCATGCTAGAGTTTGTATCTCCAGGTTTTTGATCAAATGCCCCTTTGACTGCGGTGGCAAGTGGACCAATGAGGAGGAAAGCAGGCAGAACTTGACCAAAAGTCCAATCGTTTTCGTCTACTGTCGCCGTGGACTTGCTCATAAATTTAACTGTGCCCCAGATTGCAGACACTAGTAGCCAATAAACCTTGTTCTGGTGTCAGTATGTATGGACGCGAACTCCATATTCGATTCTTAGAACATTCTTACGTCTGACAGATTTGATATCAGTAGGTCGCAATATAGTCGTAAAACAAGCAGGGTTGTTATCTGGCTGTAAAGCATTAGTCGGCGGGCCCGTATCGCCCTTAAGCCAATAGTATCTGTTCCGTTATCTGCTAAGTGGCTGATGCGGTGGATAATCTTACCACTCCAGGCTCTTCGCTGTGTTATGAAATAGTTTGAGAAAGAGTATTGAAACTTGATCGTGCGGCTGACGAGGCTGAGAACCAACAAGAGGATTGACATGATTCCTGACTGAAATGCGGTCGTGTCGGAAACGTCCCCAAATCCATATTCAGATCTTGAGTGCCACTTGATTGACCGGGAAGGATTGAAAAAGCATATGGCATCTGTGCCAGGGAGGCTTGCAGTGCCTTCGTCCTCATGTGCCCAGTTGAAGAACAGGGTCGGTCCAATCGCAACAAGTAGCATGATAGCTAGAACTATCATGCAAGCTATTCGAATAAATTTCTCTGTCGGACGCTGGTAAAAGTACTTGCGTAGAACGGTGAGACCACAGATGTGTGTCAAATTTGAAAACCATGCTAGGTGGGTGACAAGGATGAAATGATATGCTGAAATTCCCTTACGAAGATCAATGAAGCCACTGATGATAATACCAAGACCAGTAACGAATTGAACATCACAAATGCCCAGAATTGACTGTAAAAGATATCAGTGGAAGAGCGATCGATGGAACTTCGAACACAGCTTTACCATTTCTAAGCCGTTAGCCCAACTTGATCCCCGTTTGAAACCTTTCCAAATAAGGTCTTTAACCAAGGAATCGATTGGATTTGGCTTCCAAGGATCATAGGCCTCGTTCTCCTGAACGTCATCGTTGTTCTGGAAAGGATTCTCATTCGGGTTAAAGACAAAGAGATAGTGCAGTAGAACAAAAAGAACGGCAAGCCACGCGGTGCCTAAGAAGCCAGCGATCACCTTATTTCCGATTAGTCTGTGTGTTTCATTTGAGAGGAGATCGCACTAGCAGATTGGCGAAGGACAGCTCACCCCGGGTCCTGCTATGTCGCCATATGGCTCGACCTCATCGCCTCGAGCAGCAAAGGAGCAATCATATCCCATTGTAGTGCGTCTATTGAATTAGGTGTCTGTGTGAAAGACAACTTCAGTTGGTTTGAGAGAGTAAAAAGCAAACTTGTAACAAGCATCATTTCAGCTCGATCTGATGTTTCATTCAGCTGAAAATTCTTGCTTTCTTCTTGGCCAATTAGTTGCAGCCCAGAACCGCCAGCCTGGTTTCATAACACTTGATCGGAATTATGATAACCCTCTTTTGTACTACGTGAAACATTAATGCTAAGCTATTTCATTTATCTCTTTATAAATGATACAGGTAGTAGGAAAAACCACAAGTGTCTAGCTTACTTCAATTCAACTCACTCCCCCTCGGTATTTCTACCCAAACCACATACATCTAACCCGCTTTCAAGTACATCTGTGCAAAGACTCTTCAAGTCTACCACTCTACTACCATATATTTCCCGCGCGGCTTGGAGGCCTCGGGGTGGTCAGAAAGTTAGGCTAGTGAGAGCCTAAGAGATGAGGTAGTAGAGTAGCTCATGCCACCGTCGTACACACTCTTAGATCATTTTATCTTCGTAACCTTAGCCTGACAGGACGGTGTTTTTGTTACTCCGAGAGAGGTTGTCTGATTGGAAAGGACTTTATGTCGCTGACCACCAACATCAGCTTACGTGAGCAAGGAATAATCAAGACATCAGCTGTCTTGGGTATAAAACAAGTCTCAAACCCGCACTTGTCGAAGTATTGAGATCTACATGAATTCCTAAGTCCATCCCCTTTTCTCTCGCTAGAAATTACAAGCAGCCATGTCTACCAACCAGACAAATGTTGATACTAGAAAGGCTATTGAAGCAACAGTCAATAGTTTTCTGTCAGCTTATGAGGATGGGAGAAAGAAGAACGACACGTCCATCATTAATCGCGATGTCACACCAGACTGCACTCGTCAACTACTTCCTGCCTCACTCTGTAAAGCCCTCGGTGTTCCTGAATCTTTTCTCATTCCCAACGATCAGTACGAAAAGCTTTACGCTGACGACCTTGCTGTTGGAGGTGTCTATAACACTGTCTCCAAGCACCTGGTCATTGATGCCGATGCCAGAAGGGCGGCCGTTACTAGCACATCAGACTTCAAGTACAATGATGGCGATGTCCTCACAGTGGAGTTCTCATGGACCTTTTATTTGAATGAGGATGGTAGCAAGATCTGCAAGGTCATAGAGTTCGCGGACTGTGATGGCGTGAAGCGGATGGCGGCCAAAGCGCAGGAACTCAACGCTAGTCAAGGGATAGCCAGTGCTGATGATGATGATGCCAACTTGAGCCAGGAGGTGGATTTCTTTGAGACTGGATGATCAATTCTTGGGGCGAAACACATGTCCGTTCGGAACATTTACGACCAATCAACTCGAGCTGTTACACAAGTGCTGTTGGTAAAATCATGGCGGGAATAACGGAACTTGTGATAATGACTCAGACGCCGTGTTGAGCCGCCATCTTGGCAAGCGACAGATTAATGTTGTCTTGTGTTTTACCGACAGTTTTTCACGTAATTGTTTTGTTTGAGCTTATTTCCAGTAATTTCCATGCTTGAAACATTATGTCTATAGAAGATCTTTTCACTGTCAAAACAAGACAACACCTCCATAGCACAACAAATGCCGAACTACCCTTGAGCACCACAGACGAGCTCCAGTGAGTCGTGTAGGGTAGCACTGAGTTCCGTGTCATCTCCGCAGATAAGATAGGGGTTTCTGTTGTCAAAAATAACAATCATTCGAAACCTGCACGTCCAAAACTCTGAAAGTATGCTTATACCTCGTACGGGTCCAACAACCCACTTCGAAAAGTCTAAAAGATGAACAAGAATTACTCCGGAATTTTCCGTCAACCTCAAACAAATCTTGTTTTGCTTCACAAGAATCGAAGGCAATCGCATTATCTGACCGCAGCAAATGCCAGGTCCACTGTCAAGGCTCAGAATCGACGACACATCATCTTGACAACGTGGTACTGTCTTTTACATCAAACAAAGTCTTGGCTTATCCATAATCTAGATACCTAGTCGTGGATCAGCGCAACATGTTTCATTTCACATCCGAGATAAACACCTGAAAGGTTGCGTATCGCTAATAAATTGAAACTCGTCACAATCCTTGGCACCGCCACCAAACACTAGTCACGTTTGAGAACGATCTTCCAGCAGAGCTTTGAATGTTGTTTTGACACGAGTAAATGGCGGCATAGCCGCAATCTATCCCTTGTTTAAATGAGGCTCATGTCCAATGATGCCTTCACGTTCTCATTGGTTGTCTCCACTGACATGATGAGCTTAAGCCTCGAAACACGAGTCAAGTAAAGTGCAGCGGAGCCTTTGCAGGGTTGGTTTATTGGCTCACCGTTGATCTTCAAGGCGATCGCCAAGGGGCGTCCCGACCTATCTTTATCATCTGGATTAAATGCCGGGATCGTGCACAGGGTTTCATGTTGCAAAAGAACCTCGCTGGCGATAGATGCCCAGAGATGCCCAAAGGGATCCCTGTATCTTTCATCCCGGCAAGCGGAGTGCCGGCGCAGCTCATCACTTACCCGTTACTAGTTGAGCTTGCGTGTCAGCCAAGACAAAATGAAGATCGAGTCACTGCGCCCGTTGAAGATATGTGTAATTACCATGGCAAAGGGAGGGTGATACCGAGCTTCTTATCTTTTCCAGAAATCCGAGCCAGTACTTATAGATCCCGCCAAGCCCCTGTTTTATGCTACTCCCTTGAGATAACCTCACCACGCTTCACTCTCATAGATCTTGTTCTACTCAAGCAACGCCAACTGGGCTGGGCGACTTCTTCTCTTTCTCTATTTATTATTCTCCTTTTATCGTATGCGAACCGCCCCCGAGGTCGTTACAATGGAACACCCCTCTTGTCGAGGCGCAACGCCAGCTGATCCGAGCATTGATCGTGACAGCTATCACCTTAACAACCTGATCAATAACCGAACATCTTATCTCGATCCCAATGACCAAGACCCAACAACAGATGTCGAGTCCGGCGCATCGACGCCTTCACCCAGTATTCGAAAACAACAACATGCTTCTGATACCATGTATGACATCTACGATCCCAATCGACCGAAGCTCAAGTTACGTCAACGCTTGAAGCATTTCACTTGGGCTTGGTATACTCTTCCCATGAGCACGGGTGGTCTATCACTTCTTCTATACGCCCAACCGCACCAGTTTACTGGTCTCAGGACCATTGGTCTTGTCATTTACATTATCAACCTCTTGATATTCACTTCAGTCAGCATTGCCATGATCTCGCGCTTCCTATTACACCAAGGCACATTTGTCAAGTCTTTGACCCACCCTCGAGAAGGGTTCTTTGTGCCCACCTGTCTCCTATCTATAGCCACAATTATCACCAGTACGGACCGTTATGCGATAGCAAAGGATAACGCCAACCTTGTCTGGGCCGTTCAGGCATCATTTTGGGGATACGTGGTTGTCACTCTGATTCTGGCCATAGGCCAATACAGCTATGTCTTTGCGGCCCACAGCTTCTCGCTTAACACGATGATGCCAACTTGGATCCTCCCCATCTTCCCCATCATGCTTTCAGGCACAATTGCATCTGTCATTGCCGAAACTCAGCCCCAGCTCGATGCCCTCACAATAATCGGCGCAGGACTCACGTGTCAGGGCCTTGGGCTCAGTGTTGCGGTCATGATGTATGCTCATATGATTGGACGTCTAATGCAAGCCGGGCTCCCCAACAGAGAGCATCGACCAGGTCTTTTCATGTGTGTTGGACCACCTGCATTCACTGCTTTGGCTTTGATTGGCATGGCAAACGGCATGCCCGAGAATTGGGACATTGTCAAGGGTGATGGTGCTGCCACTCTGGCCATAGTAAAGCTTGTTTCTATTATGGGAGCCATCTTTCTATGGGCATTGAGCTTGTGGTGGTTTGGCATTGCTGTCGTTGCTGTTCTACGATCTCCACCCAAATATTTCCATCTCGGATGGTGGGCGATGATTTTCCCCAACACGGGTTTCACCCTGGCTACTATCTCCATTGGTAAAGCTCTTGAAAGCCCTGCCATTGGGTGGGTAGCAACTGGCATGACGATTGTTATACTCTGTGTTTTTGCGTTTGTTTTTGGAAGTCATGTCAAGGCTGTCATCACCCAGGATATTATGTACCCGGGGCGAGACGAGGATGTTGAAGATCATTGAGGGATTCCTTTCTGAGTGAATATAGACAGGCGTTCAAAATTGTTTTTAGATACCTTGGGACTTAGATCTTGTCTGCTAATAAATATTTCTCTATCCATTTGACCTTTGGTCTTTGCTTCCAACTCTCTGATAGTGAAAGGACACCTCTAGCGGCAGATTGTCCACTTCCCTCACCATGATCTATGGGACGGTGATTAACCTTGATGTCTCATTGTCTGATAACGTTGTATGATCTTCCTAAACTTGAAATCTCTGTCTCCACCCCTATTTGATTCAACTGCGGCACAGAAAACTACCGTGAATTCTGTCCTTGCCCTACTCAATGAAGACTATGTGCTTACGCGATACCTGTTATCACTCAACTATCCCTCGCTCCACTTCTGATGCAATGTCAAAACAGCACCCTTGTCTATGCATCGTTTCTGATTGGCACATGAACGACCGACTTGGCTAAACATTCCATTCTTTGTTGAAGAAGAGTTAGCCTGGTGAGATTCGGACGCATCTACGTAATCAAGGCTGACACCTTCTCCTTGGCCAACCATACGGATAAATCGAGCTTTTTCTGCGAAATTGCAGCCTTTGTATTTCAGCCAATCGTGCTGCCTGTCTTGTCAGCAAACCTGCGAGTAGTTTAGGTCGATATTGAACAAGCGCAGTCACGCTCCATCGATCGTGAGTATAAGGACCAGCGTTGCTGACTCAAAATTGCGCATAGGAGAACAGGCTTGATATTTGCATATCATTAACAAGATTCTTAGAAATGTCTGATACGGATAACAATCATCTCCCAACCCTTCCGGCTGATTTGACGCCTGGGTGGTTCAGCGCAAAGATCGGCCACAAGATTAAATCTGTCGATAATACGCGCAATATCTGGGGTACAGCCAGCAAGCTTTTCTACACCATCACTTATGAGAATGAGAGCAGCGAAAATAGGCCAACAGACATATGTGTCAAGGGCGTCTTCGATCCTAAGATGATTGAAGCTCAGCCATGGACAGTCAGTCTGGCGCAACGCGAGGCAGAGTTCTTTTCCAAGGTGGCACCTAGTATTAACAACATGATCTTCCCCAAAGGCTGGTGGAGTGGAACAAGCGAGAATCAAGGAATCGCTATCATGAACGACCTCGTCAGCGAAGGCTGCACCTTTCCCGCTGAAGTTGCTGCTTATCCAGTTGACAAGGTCAAGAACGGTGTTGAGCAATTGGCCGGACTCCATGCGCAGTACTGGGGCCAGAGCCAAGAAGATCATCCATGTAAGTATTGAAAGGTTCGGTCAGGCTATCATCATTTAACAAGCAGTAGGGATCTGGAACAACTACGATCCTGCCATGACATTTATGTGCAGGTCATGGGATGAAGTTGTCAGACGACCCGGACGTCCTCAACTGCCAGAGTATCTTATGAACGGCACTCGATGTAATGAGGCTTTGGATCGCTACTACGCCGAGCGCAATCCTCGATTCCGAACCCTGCTTCATGGCGACACTCACATTGGCAACATCTACTTTGCCACCGACGATCGCATTGGATTTCTGGATTGGTCTGCTTTCCACTTTGGATCGTGTTTTCACGACGTTGTCTATCACATGACGGCCATGCTGAGTGTGGAAGACCGCAGAGCTCATGAGATGGAGATTTTGGACCACTATCTCGAGACCCTGCATCGCCTTGGCGGTCCCAAGTTCGACCGGCATAATGACCCTGAAGTCATGGTTGAGTACCGACGATCCTTCATGACGAACGTTATTTGGCTCATTTGTCCTGATGATCTCCAGAGCAAAGAGCGTGTTGCGACTCTGTGTGAGCGGACAGTTGCGACCTATGATGATCACAAGGTTATTGATGTAATTTTGAACGCACCTAAGCCTGTTTCATAAAAAGATATGCGGAATAATTGAAAAGCTAGGTTTTATCATGTTTCCGGCTAAATAGATTAAGTATAACGGAGTGTGCTGGTATTGAAACACACAACAGAGACATAAAAGTGACGTGTCCACTCTTGAAAACATCATGAAAGACCTTACCATCGTGCGTCATTCATTTTTTGGCTCTTTTGTTGGGACAATTGCCTTTGCTTTATGCGACGCGATCATTACGTGCTCTCAGAAGTTTTGGGCGAGGGATGACGTGACGACAGCAGCTTGCAGCATCAGAAAGATTCATGACGTTCATGACTTTTTACCAATGTCTATATAAGTATAGGTTTTGTGCTTTGGTCGTAGATCTTGTTTTTACTTCTCATCACCACAAGAAAAATGCGCAGTTCTCGATCAATTCTTAATATCATCCGAGCTCCACCATCTTTTGTACCAAAGCAATTCTCCACAATGTCTGCCAATAGACAGGTTGAGCGAGGTACAGGCGACAATGATTCGCACGCGACTGGTCCATCCAAGGTTCCAGGAAGTCTGCAAGATGCTGTCCCCAAGGACGTTGAGGAAAGCCTTCCTGACTCTGTGAGTATACGTCATCAAGGAGATGAAGCATAACTGACAGTTCTCGAGGTCCACCCCACCGACAAAGACCCTGGACAGTCTACCAACAAGTCTCATGCCAAAGGAGGTGGCAAGGAGTCTATAGTGCCACAGAAGCTTCAGGAGAAACTACCAGAGTCGGTTGAGAGAGCTGTCCCTAATGCTATTCATGATACAGGGGACGCACCTGTTATGGGTGATAAGAAATAGGAGTAAGCCCGAAAATTTGTATAAGCAAGACTTGAGAAGTAACGGAAGCAATATTACATGGTGAATCTAGCGAGATGTAATATCAGTGATTGAACCAGATCACAACTTCGAGCCGGGAGTGATATTCCTTAAGAATCGTATCCCGGTAGTTCTTCCCCCAAGTGAACACTCGCCACCAGTCTAATTCTAATACCACTTCAATCATTAGCGTGTGCCAGGCGTCTAAATGTAGGCTCAAATACATGCGACCAATGTCTGTTCTTCTGTAAAGAGGCCTCCGCTATCTGTTCGAGAAAGTCTCGAATTCCGTTGAAAGGATAGAACCTGAGATCCCAAGCTGTCCAGCTCATTATCACATACTCTAAATGCCGGAAAGCTCCCATACTGCCGTACGTCTCTTGGACAAGGCTATCAAGTTCACGGCGTTGAGACTCGTTCCGTTCCTGATAAGTAGAAAAGAAGTATTCCTTAGCCGGTTGGACAATATCTGGACCGAGAAGAAACAGGTGGCTGCTTGCTTCGGGTTGGTTGACATCGCCCGAGAGGCATATGCATCGGAAGCTTTCTGGCTCGGGCCAAGATAGCATGTTGCCTGCGTGTGACTGCGGTTCGTCACCTCTCAGTAGAGGAATTTCATTCCCTTCTAAAAAGTCCAGGTTCTGCCTGCTAACATCTTTAGCCTTTGCCAGGTAGTAAAGAGCATTTTGACCATTCCATATCGCTCCCAGGCCGTCTGTGATACTGAGAAACCTTTTATACTCTTCCGGGAGACATGTTTCCAGTCGCCTCTCCAGGGCAGCTATATCAGTGGAAGAACATCCCGGGCTCAGAAGGCCGTCGACGTTCTCAGGCCTATGCCGAGGCTGGTCTGGTCGACGATAAACGTCGAGAGTATCATAAGGGCAGTTCTCGAATGTATTCTTACTGATCGTGTGGACCAGCTCCTCTATGCTCTGCTTTGCATATCGACGTTTCGGCCCATTCTCTAGACGTTGCTCGGCCATTTGCATGGCGCGGGAAATAGCAGGTCGAACTTTTGCTGGATGAATATTAAGCATTTCCAGCATGGGCTGCTGAGGAGTAATTATAATTTTACTCCATACCAATCGGGAGCAAACAAGTTGTTCGATCATCTCGTAGGTCTCGATCCTTCCACATATTCTTTCAATCAAGTCTCGGCCCTCGGTTCCTTCATTTAGTCGGGTGTAGATGTCAAGGGCGATCATCAATCCAGCCGTGCGATAGAGCTGTACGTAGGGGTATGGGAATATCCCCTGACGCCACCACATGGCTATCTTCAAGTACCTGATTGACATGGGCCCATTTGGACTGGCGGAATATGAGAACTCTCCGTCCCTCCAAAGCTTATCTGCCACCACGACTTGTCCTGCGAGACTACCGTCCCAGTCTGGAAGTTCTAATCTCAGGCCGTTGTACGCCATATCAAGGGCATTCCTAGCTGTTTCTTCTGTAACCTCCCACTTCTCGTTGAATCTTTCTAGCCAAATATTTCGGCCTCCTTCTTCCATCTCAAGAAGCTTTTCCTCTGTGCGATCATCTTCAGGGACCCATGATGGCCAAGACGAGTTTGCCTCCCAGGCAAAGTACATGCATGGTTTCAAGAACGGGTAGCATGTCTTGCAGTGGTCGAAAGGGTCAATGCCCCTGTTGATAAGAGCCTCTAGCAGTTTTGTGGCTCCGTCAATCTCCCCAACAACAGCAAAGTTCACGGCTGTTTGTGCGATGCCTTCAATGACTTCCGCAAGAGAACGGTAGTCGGCGATTGCTGGTTCATCATCGACGTGGCGTAAGAGGAACTCGAACGTGTGTTGACTTGGATCAGAATTCATTTTGCGGGTGGTACTTGGAGATGAAATGGTGACGATTCATCACCTACCTTTGCCAGAAGGTCCAGCAGCTGTGACGTCATGAGTAAGCAGACAATATTGCCTGCCGCGAAATATTATCTGGAGTCAGACAAGGAAACATAAACGTAAGTAGCTTATGCCCGGCCCCACGAAGAGCAAGCGTCTTATAGTACGTAGCTCACTTAAACAAGACTGATACGATCGGGTTCTGGTTTCTATGTCACGTGAAAAGAAGATTTTATATGAAAGGCCATCTGCGCAGACGTTGTCTCGAATTGTCATTTCTGGATGGAATTGTAGTAGAAGGAGTATCGCCAGTCTGGCTTTTTATTATCTTTCTCCTTCATGTCCAAGCCCCATTCCCCGTTCAATGCTTTTTGCGGTTTAGTCGCCCTTTCTTGATATTTGAACATCTCTTTTGAGCCCTCGCACCTTGGACGCGAACCAACTCCTAGACGGTTCTTAATGGCTTTTGAGGCTCCTCGGGGGCTTTTCCGCGGTTCGTCGAACTCTTGGCCTTTGTTGTGCTTGCTCCCGTCTGGGAGAGCATGGCGTACAGATTGACTGCAAAGTTGGTAAGTTACTGTATGGAACAAAGTGTATGTAACATACCGGACTCTTCGTGCCAGGTCTGACCGGTACATTTGTCCTGCGCAGGCATCATGAGCAAGGGAAATTGGTAAGGATTGGTGAAGATGATGGGAATGGTGTCTTAGTTGAGAATTATAAAAGAAATATGACGATATTATCACGTTTGGATATACGAATCGCGAGATATTAGCTATGTTATATCTTGTGGTGAACAAACCTATCGAGGGTTTGACTTACTATTTCATTCTTATTGATTATAGAGATTGAATTTGGATCAAATTGTATTGTCTGGTAGAAAGGTAATCTATTGTAGCACTCAACCAACAATCTTATCCCTTTTTCTCATTGTGATCCTTAATGATCTTCTGTAGTCAATCCATTTTGAAAGTGCATTCTACAATGATCTCGCCCCTCTGAGAGAATAATAACTACAGTCATGCTCTTATTAAAATCATTAATTTGCTGGTTTATTACCGAAGTATGCAAGAGAAATTAAAATGAAGAGAAAAGAAAAAGGATGCATTTGTCGAACTCAGAAGATAGGCAGACCAATTGTGACGTGAGCTTATCCTATTGTTCGCTAGTCAACAATAGACCCATTCCAAAGAAATAGACAGCCTCTCTCATGGTACCTACCAGTAGTGTTAATTGTCAAGTCTATTGTTCGTCTTAGATTGGCACTGGCTTGTATTTCTGGCCTGTCGATAAAAATCAGTTGTCCAGCCCTCCTGCTACCTACTGCTGCCCGCAATGCTGCTCGGGTTTTGCCCTGTTGCCAGTGTCAGGCAGCTGTCAACTATGAACGATATCTTGTATTGGCTTCACATCTACGTTTGCTTTTTGTTTATCGAGTCAGCACCAAAAGGCTCTCCGGCTTATCGTGCATCACTTCTGGCATCATTTGCTTTGTGTTCCACATTCCACAAACCTGTCGCGCTTGAGCGTGTGCACTGTCTCTTCTACAGTTCATGCAACACTTGCTTGAGGGAGTTTCGCTGTCTCCGTGATCCTTCCCATCGCTCGCCGCCTTTCTTTCGCGACTTATTTTCGCTCAGGCCTATTCGTTGCTGTTCCTACCACACCTCGGCCAGTACAAACATCGCGCAGACGCCCGCTACATTTCCTCATGCTCCATCTTCGTCAGCCGGTCCCATAGACACCAACACCCGGAGTTGACTGCCCTGTGAGAGAGTGCCGGCGAGTCCTACCCCAGAGACTTCTTCATTGTTTCATCTACCAACAGATCTGTGAGACTGAGAGCATGATGCGTCGTCGCAATCCACCAATACAAGCATCACGGGAGTACCGCCGGTCGCTCTACAATGAAGCATTACGGCACTCGCCTCCAAGTCCTAGCTCCCAACTTGGAACAAGGTATGCATACAAGCAAACGGCCAGCTTCACAACTACTCGCTAATTTACTGTCAAAACTCAAAAGCTCTCTCAGCACAAATCGCAAGCGTACCAGAAACGAACCAAGTACACAGCAGTCTGCAAAGCGACAAAGCAACATTGAAGCGTCTAGCAACTCTCAAATTTCTCCTTCAACCTGTTCCGAAGGCTCGCCGGGGGCCCATCAGCGTGATGTCGCTCACCCAGTGGTATGTGTAAGAAGGTCGAAGGGACTGATGGGTGCAAAGTCTCGGGATGCCAGAACTCGTAGCTAATTTAGATTCTTCATTACAGGTATCGACCAATGCCACCGACCAAGTCATTGCGGATATCACCCGCCGTATCGAAGAATATCGATCTCGTTTGCAAACCCTAGAGAATGAACATAAGGCACTTTCTCAAGACAGAGACCCTGATACCGTCTGTGGGATGAAGAAGACGCTCAGTGATACTACCACCCTTCGGAAGAACACTGCTGCGAAGATCAACAAAGTTGAAGAGGTGATAAGACAAATGGCCAGAACAATCAACGATTGTCACGACGTCGTCCCGGAACAGCTATATCAAGCACTCAAAGCAAGCAGGGCCGATCACCGCAGCTACGAAGATCAGCTGCGCAAAGCTGAGCATCTGGAGACCAAGCAGATACAGCAACTGAAAGACGCCGAACGCAAGTATGCCGAGGCTGGCTCCAAGATTGAAGGCTTGAGCAAGCAAATGAATAAATGCAAGCTGAATCTGCGGGTCGCGGAAAAGGATCTGAACAATGTTCTCCTACAACGGAGGCTCAACGACCTGAGTCGCGTCAACGTTTCTGGTCTACCATACGACCAGCGAGTTCTTTTGTCTGAACTTGCCGAGCAGATGGCCGCAGTTCTCAAAGGGGGATCAGGGACCTCTGACGCATAAATCCAGTATGATCAGATGGCAGGAGGCGGTCAAGGAATTCATAATGATCTGTGTCGATTGAACGGTGGCGAAGGAATTAAAGTGATTAATAAAGCCTGGGTTTCGATCTCAACTATTAACCCATTAAGGACACAGCTAACACTTGTGGGAGCGCACTGTGAAGGTTGGTACATTCGACTCCATCTTCAATAGTCCTTCTTGTAAGTCACATGTCTGTCAATTCTTACACATGTCTATATTGTCAGAGTAGGCACTTCTATCTCTAAACCACTGCAACTATGACTGAGACCGGGTGGTAACCTAACGGCAACTGAAATAAGACGTAGGCAGTTACCCGTCAGTCCATGCTACGAGCATATCTATGAAGCCCTGTGCTTTACTAGAGAACAAAATATGGTACCCAATTTACTGGTGTCTCTCTATGATAAGTCAAATCAAGACAATTGTGCCCACTAGTCTTGTCCTGACAGACACATCTTGATAGGCAATAGTATAGGTGATAATGAAAGTCACATCGTTGAGTTCTTTGTTACCGCAAGTCTGGCATAATAATGAGTAGACTGGTTATACCCCGATAATTTGGTATTACTAGCATGAGACATGACTTGACAACCCTGATTTTGATATTGTAATTAAATTTATAGAGTACTGGCTAATGCAAACGCTAAAAGGAATGGCTAACACTCGCTTGTAATACCTTGCTCCGAGCTTCTCATTTGACACAGTCTGCCTAACCCGATGCCCCTTTGTGTTTCTCAGACCCTGAGTAATGATTGTTTATAGATGTTGTCTCGATGCCAGACTTTTCAATCCACTTCCAGCATGACCTTCACCAAGCTCAATCGTCAAACAATCAAGAACTTAAGCTGCAGGGACGCCGGGGGCAGTGGGCATCTTGTTGGGAACCAAGTTGCCAAGGCGCTCGCCAATATCCTCTTCATCTCCACCGAGCTGCTGTCCAACAAGAGCTGCGTCCCCAGTGGTCTGTCCATCGATGGCGTCTCCATCAGTCTCAACAAGAGCGCCTTCCTCATCGAGTCCAAGGGCGTTCAAGACTGCAGCAGCACCGTTGGAGATCTTATCACCCTGTCTCTTGGTCATCTTGACCATTCTGGTCTTATGGCCGGGGCCGGGGGGAGGAGGGGTTGCCTCCGTTGCCGCCGCTGCCGCTACCGCTGCCGCCGTCGCTGCCATCCATGCCACTCGGCTCACTGGGCTCGGAAGCATCGCTGCCAAGCAATTGGGCTACATG